>PVHP010000951.1:0-57854 GCA_004024765.1 Zapus hudsonius | reverse complement strand
GTGCGTCTCTACTGAAGATACAGAGATTTTTCTTACTACCATTTCTGAAAAGACACAGTTATCAACTTTTTATAGTCTTTACATTCTATGAGGCATTATTAAGTATTATGTGATACTTGTTTTAAACATTTTATTTTCTGCAAATCTCTGAGTGATGAAGAGATCAGTCAACTATATCTTGGAACATGTGTATAGGTACAGACACTAAAACAGTTTAGAATTTTGCTATTCTTTGAGAATGGGGCATCCTGGAACCAGCCCATTTCAGGGGATAATAAGAAAATCAAACCCAGAAGAACAAGTTTAAGTCACATTTCTCTTATCTACACTAAAGACTTTTTAACATCAAATGCTTTAGGTTCTTTCATCTCCAGTGGACTATAAGTACATGCCTCCCTTTAAAAATATGATTCAAAGAAAATAAGTACCATGAATTTCTGCATTGGTTATATACTCATTTCTAATAGATGATTAAAATTTTACCACTATCATGAGATAGTGTCTTCCTAGCATGCACAGGGCTCTGGGTTCAATCCCCAGCAGTGCATAACCCAGGCTTACATGACTTACATGACTGTAACAAGTGGAGTCTTCTTAAAAAGAAGACAGGGGAGAAGGTTTAAAAATGCTTAAAGGACCAATGAGAGTTACAATAACAGAAGAGTAGAAGAGGAAAGGACAGCATACCTATCCCTGCCACACGTGAGGGACCAGACACAAAGGTTGAAGATAATAGCATGGCAGGGTAAAGGAGGACACCTCTGACCTCACAGCCACATGGTCAGAGGATAAAGGTTGTCCTATGAAGTAACCTTGGAATTGTAGAAAATCACTATTGCCGTGAAGAAACCACATCTCGTGTACTGGGCACAGGCATGCCCTAGAGAAACTGACATTGGGGGAGAGGGTGACACTGCCTGGAAGAATATGCAGATATCAGCAGCAGGATAGAAGATACTGAAAACACAGGAGAGAGCCAGCTGAGACAGGAACCAGAGGTGCAAAGCCACCAAGGGTGGGAGATGAAAGGTCATGGGAAAGGAGCAATTTCCAGAAGAAGGCACACAGTGCAACTGCTGAGATGCAGGCACAAGCCAGGCAGAAAGCTCAAGAACAGAGTCACTGACACCACAGGACACTCATGAATGGAAAGAATCAGATTAGTAAGACTAAGAAGAAAGCCACTTAACTGCAAAGTGTGTCAAGAATAATATGTGCACTAGTTTGCTGTTTCTTTATTCTAGGATAATCAGACATAGAGCTTTTAACTAAAAACATGATAGAAAAGGGCCATTTTTAATGACAGTGAACTCATCATGACTACAGATACATCTAATTCAAGCCACCACAGATATTAAAATAAACATAGAAAGTGGACTATTTGTTGTTCAAATGCACAACTTCATATGCTGCACATAATAAACCATAAACTCCAAGAATTGCCACATAATCTTCCCAAGAAGGCAGTGTTTCCCTTCTCTTTCCTTTGTGTGCACAGATAGCTGGAAACTTTGATCTCAGATATGCAGGGTGCAGAATTTTAGTTTTGTCTGCTTGTTTTGTACCACGATTTTTTTATACATATAGATAAAAGCAGGTGAATTAAATGAAGTTGGGCCAGTTGTGTGAATGACATGCAAATATCTAAGTAAACTTCCATTGTTCAAATTATTAAATATCTGACAAAGATAGGAAACTTACAATATTATGTTATTGTAAGTGAAACATATTACATATGTAATTAATATTTTCTTTATATAAAATAATATATATATATAATTTAAATAATATAAAGATATACAGAAATAAATATAATGACATACCTATCCACAAAACCAATTAATTGCAGAAAATAAAATGTTTAAAACAAGACTCCAGAATTTTGCCACAATATCTATTTGAGTCATTCAGAAACTAAAATATGAATATATTTCTCAAAAAACTTTGATAAAATTTTTTCTCAAACTTCTCAAAACTTTACAAAGTATCATTAAATGTGTCAGGTATTGGGGTTAGAAAGGAACTTTTAACATTTCTAGTGACAGATGTCAAGACTCATGAATATCTAAATATTCATAACTTGGCAGATATTCTAGACTACTATTCAGTAATATATACATACTTACTTTAATGTTATTCCTGAGATCCATTAAAAAAAAAACTCATAGGAATAGTTGGAGTGCAGGGTGGAAACCCGGAGGAAAAAACCTGCTAAGTGTAAATTCTCTTGTACAGTTTTTATGCTTTTTCATAATTATCCTACATTATCTTAGTCCAGTCTCAAATAAAGAACAACTACAAAAGGAATGAGAAAAAGACAAAACGAAGCACCATACAGTATAGGAAGTAGAATGAGGATAGAGGAGATAGATTTTCAGACTCAGTATGTCTGAATATTTAACCTCAAATGGTGTGACTTTTTATAATTGTAATCTGCCTTTTACAGACAAGAAAAAAGATTAGGTACCATGTCAATGATGATGCATGTAGGAAGTATGCAGCCAAGGTCACTGCAGGCACAATAGCTCCAGAATGAACTCTGCTTAAGTTTTCTCTTTCACTTTTTGAGGTAGGGACTCACTTTATTGCCCAGGCTGATGCAAACCCCACTATGTAACCTAGGCTGGCCTTTAGCTCATAGCAGTGGCCTGCCTCAGACTTCCCCTTGCTGGGATTATGGGCATCATCCACCACATCTGGCTTAAAATTCATACATAACCTTTAATAGATATTGTCTCAAAATGAAAATTATTTTTAAAAATTTGCATGTGTCCATGGTGTGTATGCATGTTTATATGTATGTGCATGTGTGTAGGCTAAAGGTTAGCATGGGGATTTTCCTCAAACACTGTGCACTTAAATTTTTTAGACATTTTTTTTTGCTTATACCTCACCAATATAGTTAGACTAGCTGGCCTTTGGGTACTCCTGCCACCATGTTCTCAGCTCTAGGATGAGGTGACCCACCTCAAACTTGACTTTTACATTGGTTCTATGAGCTGACCTTAGGTCCTTATGCACGCACTTTCTAGCTGAACTGTCTCCTCAACTGCTAATGATAATAACTGCAAGATGATAAGAAGCAGTGAAATTATGTACTTCAAAAAGTTTTCTAACTCGAGGAGAGTGTACAAGGAAAATACAGGCAGAATAAGGATGATGTAATTTGCTACTAATCAAATGTTACAAACAAGGAAAGAAGTGAGCTGTGGAGGCATATACCTGAGTTAGAGCAGAAGCCTGAGGCCAGCTTGGCTACAGAGTTCAAGGCCAGCCTGAGCTACAGAGTGGGTGCTGTCTCAAAAACAAGAAAAAGGAAAACCCAATCAAAATGTGCCTCAGATTACAACGGCTGGGGACTGGAGTATAACAATGGCACTAATAGATACCAAAGAGTAGCAAAGGTGACAGGAAGGATCCAATGAGTTCATGGCTACCTAGATCCCCAGGAGGAAGTCTCAGGCAGGCAGGTTCAAATTTTATGTTGACAGGTTAGAACAAAAGGTTGCATTTTGAAATATTTTCCCCAAAACTATATACAGGAAATGGTCAAAATTTAAAAGTAAATGAGCTTTCTAAGAGTGGAAAAGTAGGGAAACAAAGAGAGACGCTCAGGTTAATTGCAACAGACACATTATAGGAGAAGGAGAGGCAGGGAGTCTGAAGGAGAACAGGAAGTCAAGGTTAACAGACACAGCGACAGGGCAGGAAGAGAAGGGTTAGAACCAAACTGTGTAGCCAAAGTTATATAACTTAAAAAAAAAAAACTGGAGGAACCTGAACCATGCTTAGGCAGTGGATTTAATATATTATTTAATATAATATATTTAATAGATGCTAATGGAACTTATGTGTACTATAATCATATTATTTTACCTCAAGAGGAAATAAGTAATTTTTAAGATGTACACATAATAGGTAATATATATTTAAACACATAACCTTAAAGTCAGCTGATTAAAAATGAATACATTCATTGTCTTTTTTCTAAAAATAAAAAAGATGGGTGTACATAAGGAAGAAAAATTAGAATCAAGAAGCTTCTGCTTTTTACCTTCAACTGTCTGGCCTTTCATGCTGCATGTGCTCAGGCAGTCCTTACCCTCATTTAGTTGGGGGGCAGCACGTAGTGGCAAGGGAAGAAGAAAGCAAACGGAATAAAAGAATTAAGTTGGAAGTAGGTTGTCAGTCCCTGGAAACCTTTATTTTTCATTTTTTTTAATAGTAAAAGCAGTATCTTTTAACTTTTAGTTACTTGAAAAATATTTTTAGTAGAGTAAGAATTCTCCTCATTATGATTGTGGATGAAAATGTCCCCAGAGATGATGAGCTGGTAACACATTTCCCAAAGCAAGAGTTGGATCTTTATGCAGTGATTAAGTTCAGCCCATTGTCTCTGGAGTGGGCGTCTGAGAAAAAAATTAGTTCACCTTCCTTCCCTCCACCCTTGGGCAAGTATTCTTTCTTGTTTTTCTACCTTCTTTCTATCACCAGAACAGTATCCCAAAGGCCCCAGCAGACATGAGCCATCTGACCTTACATTTCCCTGTTTCCAGTACCGTGAGAAATACATCTCTATGCTTTATAAATAACTTATAATCACATTACTGTTATAACACCACCACAAAGACTAAAAACTATGCCAATGTAAAGGAGAATATGAGCACAAAGTCTTTGCTCGATATAATAATGTTTTAGGTACATGGAGATGGCTGGGTTAGTACAAACATCTTACCCTCTGCCCTAAAAGTAGAACCCACACGGACGTCCCAGGCCAGAAAACTGAAACAAGGATCCTTGAAGCACCCCTGAGATAAGGCAAATCCCACATTCACAGTGTGGTGCTTCCCAATCCTTGTCCATTATGCACTTCTCTCAACAATGAACAGATATTTTTGCCCAAGTGCTCCCATTCAATGAAATTCCACCACTACAGATATACTGTACATCTGTTTACCTGCATGGCAGTCAAGGTTGGGGGGAGGGAGGAATAAGCCATCATACTAAGATTGTTTTCTCTCCTTCAAGAATTAAATGTTTAGGGTACTATTACCGCCACTGAGAATGAAGATGGCAAATTAGAAAGCCATATGGAAAGTCACACTGCTGGAATTGGGTGCAAACCATCTAAGGCACATGAACGGTGGTCCCCTCAAAGTGAGTATGAAAAGAGCCAGGCATCCAGCTGTGAGCAGCCTCCAGCAGTAAAGTCTGGTCTGAGAATATGGGGATTAGTCTAACTCCCACCAAGGGAACTTTATAACTGCAAACAAAAGAACATTATCAGCTATTTTTATTTTTCTTATGATTAACCTGTAGATAGGACTTATAAATTTCAGGGAGATGGGGCCTATTAGTTCACTAGTTTTCAGAAACTTCTTGTTTTATTAAATATTATACCTTTTAAAAGGTCTACAAATGGAATTTTCAGTACACATTAGGAATGAATGGTCATTTTTTCCTGGAATAAAATATAAGATATCTGTATCACACCACTGTTTTGAAGTCTATAGCTAGGTATAGAACAAGGTGATTTTAAAAGTATACAGAAAATATACATTTTAATGAAAATAAGTACTGGAAAGAAAAAAAGTGGAGTTAATTGAAATGACATAAGATAAATTTCTTATTAAAGTACAGAGATTATATTAGACTAAGACAAGATACTGTGTCTTGTTTGGGGAAAGTGTCATTAAAGCTGAATACTCTAGAGAAAAGAAAGAAACCACAAAAATAACTCAATATAAAATTTCACACTAAATCACTTGCCTGTCTTTTAGAATTTGCCCTCTAGTATACTATAAAATTTTAACTAACTGTACACATAACATTAAATAAGTGTATAAATGACTAAAATATTGAAAAGTGTGCATTATGAGGTTATTAAATTTAATTTTGTCATCTTTTTATTTCCATGAGGTCACATCAGCATCTCTCAATAGAGACCTACTGGCAAGTATTTATATTCACCAGGGAAACAAATCACTGGGCATGCCAGTGAGGGCATTTCTACATTGGGAAGAACTAGCCTGAATGTAGGTGACTCCGTTTCCTGGGCTGGAGAAGGCTGCATAAAAAAGCTCACTGGACAGCAACATCCATGGCTCTGCTTTCTGAGCTTGGCTGCCATGTCTCTGTGCCTGGATGGATGGCACCCTTGAACTGTGCACTGAGATAAACCCTTCCTCCCTTAAGCTGCTTTTGGCAAGGTATTTTATACATCAATAGGAAACGTATCAAAGATACGTGTATCTGAGAAAATGGTGGTTTTAAATGTGTTGATAAAGTCAAACACTTATTGCATTTGTTTTGCTTTTGTTAAAACTGATTTATAAGGATCTACTAAGTAATGGTATATGAGTAAACTTGAAAAGCAACTTATGGATTGATTTCTCCAAGCAAAATCTTTCTTCTATTAAATTTTAAAGTAGACTTAGATTTGTAGGGCTACACATAAAAACATTTTAGCTAATTATAGACACAAATTCTTAAATGCCCTTTACAAAGGCAGCTGATAATTATATTGTAGGCATTGTCATAGTATTATTTATACTTAAAATTAGTTATTTTTCTTTTTCATTTGTTATTTAGGCTTCTATGAATACATCTTTAAATTTTTAAGTACAAAAAACTGTATTTACAAAAGCAAATCCAGTTTTTGAATATTTCTATGATGTTCTTCTTTAAAAAACACATTTACCAATTGAAATTAAAGAAGATGTATTATCTATTTTGCTTATCACTGTGAAAAAATTATCAGAAGTGGGTTGGAGAGATAGGTCCACAGTGAATAGCACTTCCTAAACAAGCATGAGGGTCTAAAGAGGCCTGAGAGACTGCTTGGATTTGATCTCCAGAACCACATAAAGAGTTGGGAGTGGTCATTTATGTCTGTAACTCCAGTCCCATTGGAAAGCAAAAATCTAAGAATCAGCAGAGGTCGCAAAGAAATGGCAAGCTCCAGGATCAGTAAGAGACTCCAGGTCAAATTAAGAATGCTGGAAGAGCAATTGGAGGAGGACCCTAAACATTCTACTCTGGCCACTGGGGGTGATCACACCCTTCTGCAGGGAAGAACACAGGGCACCAAAAGGGCACATATGTGTGCATATACCACATACACCACACAAGCACGCACACACACCCTCCCCACAACAACCACTACAACACAATCCATCACACAAGTGTTCAACCACTGAGCTATGATATGATCTTAAAAGTGACATTTATCAACTAACAGACCTTCTTTGGTCTTCCGTTGTCGTCTCTTGAAACTGGGCTGAAGTGTCAGCTTCTTTTACCCTGTTCTTAAGGTTTGCTGAGGCCCAGAGCAAGGCAGTGATTCAGTGTAGAGGAGAAAATAAGCAATTTCTTCCAATGTTGGCTTATAATTTTTAAATATTAATGTGTGGCTCAAGACAATTCTTGGTGCACTGAGTCCCAGCAAAGCTAGAAGGTTGGGCATTCATTTTATTTTCTCTTGACTTATTTCAGAGACTACCAAAGAATTGGGATCAACCATTGATGAACCCAAATCTTCAAACTTATTAATCAAAATAAACTTCTTTTATCTATAACTGGATAATCTAGGGTATTTCAGCATGGTGACAGAAACCTGAAAAGTACAACCTTAACGTCATAAGCTCAACTGTTTTTTTTTAAAGAGGAGACTTTTTTATAATTTTATTTTTATTTATTTATTTTCAAGCAGAGAGAAAGAGAGACAGAGACAGAGACAGAGACAGAGAGCGAGCACCAGAGCCACCACCTTGTGGGTCTGGCCCATGTGGGTCCTGGGGAATTGAACCCAGGACCTTAGGCACTGGAGGCAAGTGCCTTAGCTACTGAGCCATCTCTCCAGCCCAAGCTCAACTGTTTATAACTTAGAAAGGGAGGTGGAAGTGCTTATACATTGTGGTTCTCCTGATACAGGACAATGAGGGTAGTGAATCTGTAAAGTGGAGCCAATAGTGTTAGTATAATATATACTACATATGCATATGGTACATGTAAAGTATATTTAAATATGTGTAGTAGGTATGCCTTAAAAGAATAAGACATGTGTTGGGGAAGAGGCACCACAGTGAAAGACACTTGATCTGCAAGCCTGCTGACCTGAGTTCAATTCCTAACACCCCATGCCCCTTATAAAAAAATTGGAGGCCAAGTGGTATATGTCTGTAATCCCTATGTGCTATGCAACAGGAGGCAAAACAAAAATCCTGAGGCTCTTAGACCTGTGAGACTGACCCTTCTCAGTGACCAGAAAAAAAGGCATTCCCAATCAGAAAGAACAGTAGAAGGAGAGGACCACCATGCTATAACTGCCCTCTGACCTCCACACATGACCCATAGCATGTGACACCCCAACACACATACCCCTGAGGAAAAATAATACAGGTTTGATTTTAGAAGCCAATGTTCTTTTTCCAATATAACTGAGTCTTATATCCAAGCTCATTTTACTTGCCTTTTTACAAGAGGAAGTTGTTTATGTAGCATCCAAGTTGAAATTACTCCATGTCAATATCTCACCTTCAAGACTGAAGATGAAGAGAAAACCCACATGTCTTTCTTGTGTTTGGAAACTTTCCTTCATCCTAAATGCAGATAGGGTGATAGCCTTCCTCAGGGAGAGAGACGAATGCCCAACATAGTTTTAGTCTAAACTCTACTGCACACGGGAAATGACACTATATTAATTAACACATTTTACATTGAGTGCAAATTTGTTTTCTCAAATATATGTACTGAAAACAAACAAGCCAATAGGAAGACTATATTCATTCCTATGACTAGGTTTCTCTAGGCTCAGGGGCCATTGCAGAAAGAACATAAGAGCCAAAGGAAGGAATGGCTGCTTACAAGCTGTCTTCTAGATATAAAGTAGCCTTCATATTTATGACCTCACAGTGGCTTGCATAATAGAAGAGAAATGATACTACAATAGAAGAGAGACTAGTTAAAAAGAAGAGATTCAGTGCAGGGACTTGGGAGAAGGAAAGGAAAGGTGGGAGAAGGGAGCATAACATATTATCTTTATAGAATTTATGAAAGATGTCAAAATAAAGTAAAACAAACAAAAAAAAATTAGAAGATCCCATTTCTGAGACCAGAGATAATAAAGAAGTGGAACTTACTTCTTATTCCACTATAAATCTGGATGATATATACATGTTCATATTTGAAAGGGGTTCGATGTATTTGGTCTTTGTGAGTGGCGGAAAGAATATGGAAGTAAAGTTCATAAAACACCATCTCTAAAGTGACCCTTTTCATTAGAAAGACTGGGGAAAGAAGCCCTGTATGTAAAAGCTCCCAAGACAAACAGAGACTGTCCAGAACTGGGCATTGACACATGAGGAGAAGATGGAAGGAATTTGGTAAACAAGTTTCCAGTCTCTGGAACTATCTTCATGCTTATCCTGACCCCTGTCAGTACCTCTGAAAATTTAATCACTTGGTGTGTGTGTTTTGTTTTTTATGAACTCGGAGTGCCAGAGCCTTGCCCTCAGTGACTCTGGCTGGTATGACAGGGCCAAACCTCGACTTAAAGATTCACACCTCCACATGCTGTCACACTGACACTTCTTTATTCTGAACAAAGTGCCATGAAATGCCAGCCAAAGCGGGTAATCAGTGTGCTGTGAATGAACTCAGGCCCATTTCTTTTAGGTCTCTGTCATTTAGAATATGCCATGTTTGTGTTGCTGAGTTCTTGAATGGAACTTCAAGTCATTTACCGCTGCTCATACTGAGAATTTTGCCATTCTTCACAGCTCAGTTTTATAGACTTCTAGGAGTCACGTTACATTCGGTAATCTTGCTTCAACAAGCTAAGATAAAATGCCAAAAATTAGCACTCCCACTGTTTGGGAAAGTGTATTTTCTCTTCCTATAACTGCCTCAATTCCAGCACTTAGCAGGGAGACATTTAAATTTTTATTATATTCCTTTCTATTGGAAAAAAAGGAAGACTTTACAAGTTTGGCACTAAACAATCACAGATGGGAGATCTGAAGTAAGATTACATATTTTACATCAAAATCTAATGCAACTATCAAGAAATGCCGACTGATGCTGAGGACAACATTCATCTAACTTTCCCATGGCTTTGGGGGAGCATGTAACAATTCATTAACGAACGTCCCACAGAACTTTCAAATGTTAAAATACAATATAATCACATTGAGAAAATCCTTCAAATTTAGTAATGGAAATTTCAAAATACTGCTGAGACAGAAAATTGCCAGTTTGTAATTGTGCTTCTGTCTCCACAGGTATCGCTCATTACAGGAACTAGAATAAGAGCACAGTAATGAAATTCAGAAACAAGAAAGCAGTAAAAGACAGGCAGACATTCCAGAAGACCTGCATTATAAACAATAGCGCTACATTCTGTTGACTGTGATTTCAGTTGCCACACAAACGAACCTATTATATACATTTTGGCATATATGTATATATGTGTGGTTTTGGTTATGCATGTATATGTGTGTATATTATATACAAATAAATATATATGTGTATATATATATATATATATATATATATACATACATATATGTTTTAATTTATATTCTCTCAATGCCACAGTTTCTGGAACCTCATTGCTCAGGGTGATCACTTTCTAAGTTCTGTCTCACAAAGCGTAACTTTTTCTTTTCCTTCTTCCTCTCACGTTCTCAAATACCAGCCCAAATCCCTTACTTTCTTGGCCTGAAACCATGGGCATTTTTATTTTTTTCCTGCTCCACCATGCAGCTGCCTGCAGACTCCCTTTGCTGAAGCTGCCTGCTTCCTTGACTTCTAGCTCAGAATGCATGGCTTTCTATCTACTCTCTCCGTCTCCCAGCTCCCTGCAGCGCCTCCAGCTCACATGACCTGTTGCTTCTGTTGCTTATTTCTCTCAGATGCCAATAAAATCATACTCAAGTTTCTGTCTGCATCTTATTCAAGAATTGCAAATAAGGAATTTTTTCCTTGTTTTCAAATTTATCTATGAGAATAGGGGACTGAAAAAGGGAGTGTGTTTCCCAGTAACATTCTCATGTTTTAAAGTATAAATAAATTGAACATATTAAAAACAATTTTTATATTAATCAACATATCATTGACAAGATTCTTAAAAGCATTAAATATTCCAAATTCATACATTTAATGGAATGTCTAATAATACTAAAAAGAGTAATATTAAATTTAAATAAGTTGGATATGAACTATGTGATTAGAGACACTGTGATTTACTATATGTTAAATCATGTCACTCCTGAAACAGTCCTGGGAAGGAGGCACAATCCTGCCTCAGAGCAATGGATCATGACACACACAGTGCTGATGGCAGATGAAAAGCCTGAGCCCCTGTCCAAAGCAGGCTATTTTACCCACAAGCCTCACCTTTTCCCTCAATGTCAGCCATGAGGCATGATGACCCATCTACCAATTTAATTAACATAATTATAGTCTACATTTCTCATGTTAAAGACCACCAAGAACAAGCCACTGACCGGCCACCGCCCCTTTCTAGCTGCATATCAGATGTGGCCCTTGACCTGTCAGAATGGGGTGCCATCAATATGGCTTAATTTGGCCCCAGATTTCTTCTGACATAAAAAAAGAAAGAAAAAGAAAGCAAAATTAAGTTGTGTGCTACATATGCTAATTTATTCATTGACATTTATTATGATAGTTCTCTTGAGATCAATGCCAAGGTTTGAGCCAGGGGTTCCCCATAAAGGAACATGTTCTGAATGCTCGAGCCCCAGTTGATGGCAGTGTTGGGTATTAGAACATAGTCGGAGCTGTGTTGTTGGGGGGGATTATGGGGGTTATAAGCCAGTTTCCCCTTGCCAGTATTTGGCACACCTTCCTGCTGCTGTTTGCAGTGCTGTGGCGGAGGTGATGTCCAACCTCTACTCATGCCATCATTTTCCCTGCCAGGATGGAGTCTCCCCTCAAGTTCATAAACCAAAATAAACCCATTCCTCCACAAGCCGCTTTTTGGTTGCATTCTTTGTCGCAGCAATGGTAGAAGCTGACTATAACAATCAATGATATGAAGAATTTTTGAAACCCCAAATTATAGATATAGATTCCAAGCACTAATAAAAGTCCAATCAGTCAACCTGACGTTTTCAGAAATACACACTGATCTGCACCCACTAACAGAAAGAGCTGGCTGGCCTGGAGCAGAGCCAGGGAGGACTTTCATGCAAAATTGCCAGGTCAGCTTGAGGGCACAGGGAAACATAAGGCTTATAATCAATCAAGCAGAAACAGGAAAGTTATGACAGCTCATGATAAATATTATCATTTATAAATAACATCAATGTGATAATTGATTTGAAAGTATAGAAATGCAAGGTTTAGATAAGTTAGCTAAATACATTTTTTAATTTAACTTTTTTATTATCTATAATTAGATACACTTAATAAGGGAATAATGTGTTGATGTCTCCACTTCCCCTATTTCCCTCTTCTTTGTCCCCATTCAGTTGGATTTCCTCCTCCGTGGGCAGTCTGGATCAGTCCATGGGGTAGGGAGTTGTGAATAGCCTAGGAGTCAACCTGGTTCCACCCCCTTTTGCATGTTGTTACTAAGGTGGGCAATGTCTCTGGATATTCTCCCCCACCATGGCTCTTACCTGGAATAATCACTGGGCTCTCTTCATATATATATACATACATACATATATATTTTTTTTTCAAGTGTTTTATTTTTTCTCTTATACCAAGCTTACACTTGTTTTTCTTTCCTTCTTTCCTTCCTTCCTTCTTTCTTTCTTTCTTCATATCTCAAGTCCTTTATTTTTCTCTTATATTAGGCTTGCACCTGATTTTTTTTTATAACAAAAAAAAGGAATTTGAGAACACTGATTACATGACCAATACAAGGCTCTCACTAGGCTCTTGAGCCTGGGTGGCTGGGGCTGGGTTGGAGTGTGGAATCAGTACAGGCCCACCAAGTACTGGGCCAAGGAGAGCCTAGAGCCTTGAGTCTCTGGCCCTAGTGGGGGAGGTAGCATTCCAGATCTGCTTGCTGTAGTCAGGTGGGAAAACACTGGGCTCTATAGCTTGGGGAGCTGGGGCTGTTTCTACTGTGGCATACCAATTGGGGACAGGTGCCTATGTGGTGGCTCTAAGACTAAACAATCATGTACAAAGGGATCCAGATGGGTAAAGATATTAGCCTGCCTGGGGGAAGGACAACTCGACAGGAAAGATCTCTGTTTAAGGTCAAACCTGGTGATCATTCCACTGGGAGCAAGGTGGGCTGAACAGCATTCCCCAGGGGGCCAAAGTCCAACCCTAGCTACACAACAATAGATCTCTGTCAGGCACTTGCCAACACCTAATAGGGGGGTAATAATTAAATTTACTAAATACATTCTTAAATACTATAATACGTACTTAAATACTAAGTAATAATTAAATTATCTAGAAACTAAAACAATTTTGCAAAGAACCAAAAGACATTACTTGTCCCTATTCATATAAGCAGTAGTAAATCATTAATTTTTGAAGGCCCTTTTAAAGCAAAAGTCTAGTTTAGTCTACCTTTTCCTGAAATCTGCATAGATGGCTGAAGTTTCCTCTGCCAGTAGCCTATGGTGTCAATAGTTTGACCAGTGAGACATAACAAAGCTCACAGGCAGGTATTGGAATAAAGTAAAATTATTTACATATACATAGGGGCCATGTCTAGCTTTAAATTAATTTCTTGATAACAAAGGTCTGATGAAAATTCAGAATACATTTTGCTTCTCAGTCAGTGGTTGTCCTCAGGGCAGAGTAAGCAAAAGAAACCTCAGAACATTTCTGAAATATTTATTTTATCACATCAACTGTGAATGATCAATTGAGCATAGAACAAGCATTTATTATGTTTTTGGAATTTTCAATAGTTATAAAGTAATCATAATTATCTTTAACATTTAGTTTTCTATAAGGTCGATAAATTAACCACATTTACATCAAATACAATTTATTCTTAGGTGTTAGTACTAGAAATATCCTCTAGTTTTATTCTAACTTTTGCCTTGAAAACAGATTCTAATTTTAACTAAAACAGCATTTTAAGAATGTACTTAGTATTGTAAATGCCTGTGAGCTTTGTTACGTCCCACTGGTCAAACTATTGACACCATAGGCTACTGGCAGAGGAAACTTCAGCCATCTATGCAGATTTCAGGAAAAGGTAGACTAAACTAGACTTTTGCATTAGAGGGGCCTTCAAGAATTAATGACTTACTACTGCTTATATGAATAGGGACAACTAATGTCTTTTGGTTCTTTGCAAAATTGTTTTAGTTTCTAGATAAGCAAAAGTCCTTCCTATGGTTTATAACAATAAACTGTATTTTTTTAAATTTTACAGTAATTCCTAGGTTTTTTATCTTACATGGAAATATATTTACTTGCATAAATTCACAGAGTCTATCTTTTCAAAAGGATGAAGGTGAATAAATCCTGTGGGTAATCAAGGTCTCACAGAGATGTCCAGTAGAATGATAAATCCAGTTACTTTTAAGTATTAAGGCTGATGTTTCAGAAGAGCCCGTGTCTAAAGAGTGATCCCAGGAAGCTTGGCTAGTGTGACAGGTAGCAGCCTCACAAGTTAATAGGTCATTCCTTTTCAGCCAAAACAGGGATGCCATCAAGTTTTGGTGACCCCAGAGGAGAATAATGTACTAAAAAGTTCTAGGCAGGATGGGCAAAATCTGATAATTTGCTTTTTTGTTCTTGTCTTCCTAAAGTGAGATTTGTAAATAAGAGAGGCTTTTAAAAATCCAATTTGAGGGGCTGGACAGATGGCTCAGTACTTGCTTGAGAAGCTTACTTGCTCAGATTCAATTCCCAAGTGACCATATGAAACCAGGGCACATGCCTCAGTGGCAGGAGGCCCTGGTGTGCTTGTTCTCTCTCTCTCTCTCTCTCTCTCTCTCTCTCTCTCTCTCGCTCTCTCTCTCTCTCTCTCTCGCTCGCTCTCGCTCTCGCTCTCGCTCGCTCTCGCTCTCGCTCTCGCTCGCTCTCGCTCTCGCTCTCGCTCTCGCTCTCGCTCGCTCTCGCTCTCGCTTGCTCGCTCACTCACTGTTCTTGCCTTTTTTTTCTCAAATAAAAGAAAAATAATAAATAATTAAATAAATTGAAAAATCCTCTCTGAGATTTTATACAGAAGCTTCCAGGTAGAAGTGCATGAATATAAAGCTCTGAAGCTTTCATAATGGCAAAATAATGTATCCTTTCTGTTTTTGGTAAACTTTCCCGAAAACTCAAACACTCAAGTGCTTGCTGTTGCTAGGCCTGGTTGTTCATGCCTCTAATCTCAACACATGTGAGGCAAAGGCAGGAGGATCGCTATGATTTCCAGGTCAGCCTGGGCAAGAGGTAGACCCTGTCTCAAAAACCCACTTGTTTGTTGTTGACTGTATAGTCTAAAGATTATTTTAGTTAATGTCTACATTTGATTACCAAATAATCTTCCAATAAGGACCTTCAGATACTCATATTTTCCTATTTCCCTCTTCACATGATCACTCAGCCTTTGCTTTCACACCACTTACAATGCAAGTGCCTGGTGTACAATCACCTAAAAGAACATATATTTCCTTAATATGTTATCACCTGACAACTATGCTTTTGCTATGGTTACTATGAAAATATTATAATAAAATTCAGAATGAACAATTCAGAATAATAGCCATTCTAGACTTTAAAAATAGTTCTTGACGGGATAACAACGCATGGTTTGCCCACTAAATAATGTAACTCATAATGGACAATAAATATATATTTAAAAAAAATAGTTCTTGAGACTAGCCAACAAAAATATTCAAATACAAGTTCATATTCTAATCTGAAAAGGCCAAACAAGACATTCTCCATGATTGATACCATATATAATATTAGGGAACATGTCAAAAACAGACTGTCTATGTGTGTAACTCATCTTTACCCATGAAATTAAGATAGCCTTCTCCGCCCAGTGCATGAGTGATGAGCCGAATCATTTTGTGAAGCTGAATCCCACGATCAATAACTGGAGTAAAGGGAGTGAGAACACTCATGTTTGTGTACATCTCCGCATCCATCAACCAAAAGGCCAGCGTCTTATCACCAACCAGAGCCTGCGGAAGTAAAAGTCATTGAGATAAAGGAAGAGCATAGGTACTGAACAGATGTAATTTACCAGAAAATAGCACAGTTACACAGGAAGGGAAACAACATCAGAGTGTGTGCTCTATTATTCATTATTTTCCAGTGGTTTCTTTCTATGCTGAAGGTCAGTTGGTAAAAGTTTAACTTGTTTCTTTTTCAGGACTGATTTCTTTTTAAGTTTGATGAATGCTCATTTTTAGGTTCCTGCATATCTTTTATACCTAGAAGCTTCATAAAATCTTATAAAGACAAAAACAGTATAGACATTTTAAAAATAGTTTGTAAACCATGATTTCATTTGTTTTGAAAAAAAGAAGTGTTTCTAAAACTTAGGCATTATGCATACCAAAGACAATATTGAATGTATGTAAATAAAATACAATGATCCTTCTTCCCAACCTTAAAAACTAAGCTTATATTCCTACTGCATTTGCCACTAAACTGAAATTTACTTCATTTTACCTGAAAGATAATAATTGATAATTCAGTCAGGTAACTCAAGAATGCCCTAAGTAACAGAAACATTCTAATAATGTATATTACTCATGGCTAAAGACAGCTACTAATGAAAGTGTCCATCATTGTCAAAGCAATAACCTAGTGAAATGTGTGATAGAGCATCATCTGCAATCTCAGTATGCTATTACATTTAGTTTCATTTTGGGAACTATTTTTTATTTACAAACCTATTATACCACTAGGTGATTTTAATTAAAATGACTTGTTGGCATACTGTTTTAAGATCTTCAGCATGAATTCTTAAATAATTTGCCTGTCCTACTTACTTTAAAATGTTTTGTGCTTTTTATGTAAAATTGTTTTACATTTATAATCTCCGATTCTCTTAAATATTCTGAAAACTTTAGCTTAGGTTCATGGATGAAGGTTACATCAAGGAGCTCTCTAAAAAAGTCTCACTGTGATGCTGGTAATGTTCAATAATTTTGTTGGTAATGTTAAGAATTTATCAAAGAATTATATAATAAATTTTGCAAATGTTTTACTATTGTACATATATTTCTACTTATTTATTTGATAAGTTTATGTTAAAATACATTTGTATTTTTGAACAAAACTTGAGGATTAGATTATTATTATTATTATTATTATTATTATTATTATTATTATTATTATTTAGAATCAGGCCAATTGTTTTCTGCATTCCTGGCAATTTTTAAGCTTTAAAAGTATCAAAGAATTGGACTGGAGAGATGGCTCAGCGGTTAAGACACTTGCCTCCAGTACCTAAGGCCCCAGGTTCAATTCACCAGTACCCACATAAGTCAGACCCAAAAGGGCCCTGCTGGTGTGCTCTCTCCTCTCTCTCTCTCTCTCTCTCTCTCTCTCTCTCTCTCTCTCTCTCTCTCTCTCTCTTTCTCTGTCTCTCTCTGTCTCTCTCTCTCTATCTGCTTGAAAATAAATAAATAAAATATTAAAAAAGTATCAAAGAATTCTTCATACATCTACATTTTTCACAGACAAGGTAGAAAGTTACAAGAGAAATCAATTGGGTTTTTTCTCAACTTTTTATATAAATCATACATTCGTGTATTTATCCTTTCATTTATTCATACACTGCACATAAATAATTCAGATTATGCTACAATAAATATGCAATAGAAAAATATGATTTTCTATTTTAATTTTAACTGGTACGTATTTTATACATTTGGTGGATTTCCTGTTCCTCATCCCTTTTACACTAATATTTTCATTTACTACTTAGTGATCTCTTCATAGATATATTTTCCATCTGCCCTCTAGATCATGGGTACTAGTACTATTTAAGTTGAGAAGATGCAAACTTTAGTATATGTCTACTAAGGGAGTCTGCGGGCTTCTATAAAAGGGCAAAGCAGCTGAGGCTGGGAAGAGCTTTGTCTCAACTACTTTAGTTGGTTATTCAAGCAAAGAGAAACATATGCATGTGTCGGAGAGGCATAGCTGTGCTCCACTTCACTGATTCACAAACACGGGGCCTGGCGGGGTAAGGCTCAGTTTCCTAGCCACTCTCCCTGCTTTTACTTCTTTAACAACTAGAGGAAAAACCTGGACACACACACACACACACACACACACACGGCATGGCTTATGTCTGCTGAAATTACAAAGAAATTCAGTTGCAGTTTTAATTTTCTTAATGCAGACATTTTCAGCAATTTAAAAATATTATTTCCCAACTTTTAAAAAACCTGTAAATAGAAAATTCTTATATAGTACTCAAGTGCCAATATACAAGGAAACAGGAATACTTTTTCAGCCTAAAGCATGATTGGGAATATGGAAAAGAGGACCCTATTATTTCCTCCTAGACCACAGCTTCATAGAGAGCTTGACATCTAAACTTCTAGGTTGGGCTGGAGAGATGGCTTAGTGGTTAAAGTATATGCCTGCAAAGAAAAGGATCTGACTTTGATTCCCCAGTGTCCATATAAAGCCAGATGCACATGGTGGGGCATGTCATTTGCAGTGGCTGGAAGCCCTGGCTCCCATTCTCTCTCTCTCTCTCTCTCTCTCTCTCTCTCTCTCTCTCTCTCTCTCTCTCTCTCTCTCTCTCTCTCTCTCTCTTTCCTCTCTGTCAAATAAAGAAATAAAAATATTTAATAAATAAATAAAATAAACTTCCAGGTCTAAGTATCCTCTCAAGTGAAGTAAATGACTACAGCCATGTGGGTGAATTTAAGAATGAAAGCTGATGGACCTTTGAGAATGGATGGAGCCTTACAATAGAGAAAAACAGAAGGCTGAAAGACCTGGGCTGGGTACTGTGGTCTGTTTACAGTTCGTGAGTGACCATGAGTAGTATATGGCAAGATGATACATGCTGTACGAATAATAGCTCAAGATGCATTCAGAAGGATAGAGTAAGGTAGGTAAGGGGCTGAGTGACCAATTGTAGGAGGAGATTTCCATGACTGAAGGTAAGTGTGATGGAGGCCAGGTGAAAGCATAAGAGAAAACCTTCAGAAGGAAACCAAACATGGAAGTTAGAATTAGACTGCCTTACGATCCAGAAAATCATTAATGCTTCAACTGCAATGTTCAATATTTTATCACAGTTTTCCAGGGCCAATATTGCACTGTACCTCAAAGATGCAATTTCTGGACCTAAAAAATAGCTCTTCTTTTCTAAGAAGTTATACCTGCACACAACTATACTGAATTGTGGGTGTTTGTAATTTATATAAGTTACAGTGTACAAATAATAAAAGAAATATTGAGAAAGTGAATTTATACACATTCACTTACCTGATCATGGCTCTCTGCATAAGCAACACACTTTTCAAGGTAGCGCCGGTTTGTAAGAGTGAACACTATGTTGCCCATGTTCCAGTCTTCATCTTTAAATTCCTTAAGAAGCTGGAAGACACAGAGAGAAGCTTCTGAGCAAGCCCTTGGTTTCCATTCTTTAAATCTCAACCTGAAGACATGTATTAATCGAAATTATTTAATGTGTAGATATAAGCATACCTACTCTGTGATATTTTTTTACTATTCTACTCAAAGCTTAGTTTCTCCATAAATGATAACAAAAAATACAAGAATATTAAAACAAATGACTATAGGCTTCTGAAGATATGAGAACATAAATGAGTAATTCTTTAAGCTTTTAAATCTGTGACACATTGGTACATGGCAACTGAAAATTTAACCATATTTTGGTGTTAGAATGTGTGACTGGTTTGCAACAATTCAGGAGAATCATAATATATTTTGTTAAACAAAAATGCTCATCCAGGGCTTGAAAGGTGGCTCAGTGGTTAAAGGCTCTTGCTTGCAAGCCTGATAGCCTGGGTTCAATTCACAGGAGCCCTTATACAGCAAGCTGCATGTAGGGTTCATGGAGTCCATTTTCAGGACCAGGAGGCCCAACAAAGCCATATTCATTCATAATCTCTCTCTCTCTCTCTCTCTCTCTCTCTCTCTCTCTCTCTCTCTCTCTCTCTCTCTCGCTCACTCGCTCGCTCGCAAGTAAATAAATTAAAAAATGACCTCTAGAGAGGCTACAAATGATATGGTTCCATTTATAGAACATTCTCAAAGTAAAGAAATTTATATACCTGGAGTTAGAGAAAGATGACAAGATAAGATTAAAATAAGTACATCCTTCAGAGGTACTATAGTTTGTCAACATCAGTTTAAGCCCTTCTTCCCTGGCGTCTCATGGAACAAGGGCTCCAAAGGGCTCATCTGAGAGCTATGATTATTAACATGGACATTTTACTTCTTATATTTATTCAGCCAATGATTATGTGTCCTTTTTAAACTGCCCTATATAAAATCCAAGTTGACATAATGATAGTCATTTAGGCAAACAATGTGTGTATATCGAAAAACTTCTACATTAATAGATAATGTCTATGTGCAAATAAATGTTTTAATGACGTTCAATGTATTTTAAGTACAGAGCACTGAATTTTATATAATTGCATTGATAACACAAAATTCCATTTATTAGCTAATATAGTGATTTTATTTTCCCACAGCTGACTTATAGAAACATGAATACGTTATAATATTTCGTTTACATAAGAACTTATACATAGGAGAATTAATGGTTCAGTTACAAAGTATCTATAAGTAATGATCATGACTGAGAAATTGAACAACAAATAAACCTATCCAGTATCCACAGAAGGGGAAGTCATGATATCAAATCTTACTTGTATCCATTTATCAGGGATTGCCATTGCTAAGCGGTAGTCAAAACCACCTCCTCCCTGGGAAATTGGAGAACACAGAGCTGGCATTCCAGAGACATCCTAAAAGAAAGTGCATCAGCATTATAAGCTCTGGTTGTTCAAATTCAGAGTACTTTCCTGACAATAAAGCCAAGGTATGCATTATAGCAGTAAATAAGGACATAAATCTCTGAGTGTTTTAGTACCATAATTGTACAAAAAGATAAAAATGTGATATCTATATGAGGGGGTAAGATTTTTGAATAATGTTTTCACTATGGGAAATCCTTGATTCTAATAGGCTATTTCTTTTCCTTTGCATAACCATGAGAACAGAAAATTGCAGAACCATTATAAAACATAGCTTCTCAGAATTATGTGTGAATTGGTACAAAGCATTTTATTACTTATTGCTATTACAAAACTATATTAAATATATCTTACATCTGCTATACTTGTTCTCTCCACTTCCAGCCCTGGCATGAAGTGTATATTTGGCATGCCTAGCTTCTTATAGAATGGAAAACAGAGTGAACACATGAGAGATGCAATAAGGTACCTTTCAGAAAAGAAGGTTACACTTGGAAATGGTCTTTGAGGTTAGCTACTGCTCATTTAGCAGATAGACAAACAAGGGTTACTGAGGTGAAGGGATCTCAAGAGACAGAAATTTATTAATGGTGGAGTCAAACCTCAGATATCAAGCCTCCTGACAAGAGTGTTTTCTACTGTCATGATACCACCACACTACTAAACAAACAGATAAATGAATTTAAACATAGGTATAAATCACAGAAGTAACAAGATATTATTTTAAAAATAGCAATATGTAAGGTAAATGCTGTCATTCTAACTCCACACTAGCAAATTCTTCTCATCTATTCTATTCCTGTATCGCAGTCTTAATCTGTATCAATGCTTACCTAGACAGTATGCTTTCAAGTGGAATTTTCCAAATTTAATCTCTCTTTATACTAACAAATCAACATCTTATTAGGCAGTGTGGCCCATATATGTCCTTTACTAAATTTTTATATCAAAGAGCACAATACTCAAATGCGTTAGGTGAAGATTTAATTTAGACATCACACATTAAGCATTTACTATAAGTTTTATGAGTTGGGCATCTGTTTCCCTACTCCTTACTAGAATATAAGATACCTAAGGAGAATGAGCTGCTGTAGCTGATGTATCATAAGTGCTACAGAATGGCACTAGGCACAAAGCAGGTAGTCCATACATATTTGGTGAGTGAAGAAGGAGCAATGATTCTCTTATGCTGAGATGACATTTGTAAGCACACCTGTAATAGTTGACACAAGCAGAGAAGTAGAGATTCACAACTTCTCATAATCTTTTCCAGTTTCTTTTCAAGTTCTAAATACTATGTGTACTTTGATATATTTATATTTCTCTGTGCATGACAAACACTTTTCAAAATGTGTCCAAACTTTTCCTTAGATTGTAATATTATTTCTAACAAAATATATTGTTAGGGCACTTGAGGTAGCTCCAATGCTGCTACTTTTATGATGCTGTTCACAAATGCTTCCAAATAAAAATCTGGTGGGAAAGTTTATTACTTCTCCAGAATGCCAAAATAAATTCTTTCATATGAAAATTTAAGTAAATCACATGGTGGTACATGAACATGACAAAAGATAATGCTTGTTAATAATGTCTTACTTATGCATAGTTATTTCAGTTTATTTTAAAACAGTATGACAAATGATCAACAGGAAAAATATTTGAAAAGTGAAAATACAAGTGGCAGTTTCATAGAACTTATAGGTGTTCTGCTCAATTTATTATAAATGTTGGATGAAAAATTTTCATCAGGAACTTGAGTTAAGACAAAATACTTTATAAAGAGATATAGCCATGCTTCTGGTGATGGGTGGGTAGTTAAGATAATTCTTATTAAGAAAATAGGCATTTATATAATTAATTATGTATATACATATATAATTACTATTATATATATAATTATATGTTACCATATGGAATATAAATATATTCTGTATATATATATAGAGAGAGAAACATTTTATAGAAAATAAAATCTGATGAGAAAAATATATGGATATCACCAGACATGGTGATATATGCCCGTAAGTCCAGTACAAAGAAGACAGAGGCAGGAAGACTGAAATAAACTCAAAAAGAGTTTGGTCTATACAGTGAGTCTCGGACTAGCTAGGATATATATGGACAACAAGTTGTCTTGATTCCCAAATATGAAGCATGAACACTACCCCATTAGCTCATGAGTTATCTGGAGCTTTTTTTGAAAGAGTTGGTGGCTATCAATTTAAAATATAAAAGAACAATAAAATGTAAATATAAAATTCACCAAAAAATATATTCCATGCATAATAAAGTTGATGTCTACTGATGACATAGCATATGGAAATAGTTATATATTTTTAATTAAAATACTTATACATTTTAATATCTAGAAAGCACTTATAAGAATTGCAGAGGGAGGAATGGAATTAAAATATTTAAAGAAACAACTTTAAAGATAGATAAATTATTAAGTTTAATTTCTATAATTGTCATTCAAATAATTTCATATATCTATTACATTACTTCATATGAAATTGCATTGCTTAGTCATTGCACTATATTGCTTTTCTTTTTTTTTTTTGTAAAGTTCATAGGATCAATTCACATTGTGAAGAGACTCCCACTAGACAGAAAAGTGATGTATTGAAATTGAAGTAGTTTTCAATTTAAGTAGAATAAATTGAAGGCACATCTTGTTTGAAAAAAATATAAAGCCAAGTAATATAAAGTAGGCTGAAGTCTCAGAGTTTCATTGGTAGAAACACTGATAATCAGACAACAGCTCCCTAGATGATGAAACCATTTTACTTGAAATGAATAGAAAGATCAATGTAACAATTTTAACTTTCATGTATTAAATAATTGCTTCTTTTTCTTCAGTGCCCACTTTTGATTTGTGCTGTCATTAATTGTTTGTAGTAATTTGTCACATGGAATGTCTGCTTTGGAATACTATACATATACTTGACAAAATAATTAATTTTTTGATGTTTGACAGATAAAATTAAAATACTTTTATAAGAAGGAATAAAAATCTAAAATGTACTCTGATTGATGTTCAAAAGGAACTCAGCTCATAAGGTTATTAGTGTAACTATTAGCAAGTCTTATATGCTCATGAACAAATGTAGAGGGGGAGAAAATAAGGTTTGAAACTGGTGTGCTATAGCTCGTGGGTTATTGTTAAATCTATGTAAGAACTTATTTCATAGTATTTCAGAGATTTAGGAAAATTATTCCCAAAAGACACTTAGACAGCAAAGAGCCTGTAGGGAATACAACTCTTTTATATTTATTGTTGTGATCATTATCTTGTTGTCAACCTGACTAGTTTAGTAATCTTGGATGGTTCCCTGAGGATGTTCAGAGGAAGACAGCCCACTTATTGGCAGGCAGGGTATAAGGAAGCTCAGGGGAGCTAGAAACAAATGTCACCTCCAAGAAGGGCAGTGCAAGAAGGAAATTCCAGAGATTCAGGAAGTCAACAAGTATGGGAAAGCATTGTAAGACTCCGCCCTAAGGCTTTGTAAGGGAGAAAAAAAATCTCTGCCCCCTGTCTGTTTTGTTGGTATACGTATGGTGTTGGTGATGGGTTTCTCTCTGCTTGGACCTGTGAAAGAGGGCCAGCCTCTTTCATTATTTCCCCTGAATTTGTAGCTTTGATAAATCTTTTCCTTCCAATAGTTTTGCCTGGTTTGGAGGTTCATCCAAGCAGTGTGTGGCTGACTACAACAATAGCCAAGCAATGGAGTCATACCAGTTACTTGGGGATTTTTGGTTTTGACAAGTGATGAATAGACAAAGGCTACAGAGGTGATCAATACCCCTCATTACAATGAACTGAATGCCATGGATATAAGCATATACCTTCTCTCTCACTCATCTTGAAGGTAGCCTTATTATTTCATAGGTCCACCACTATAATTTGAATAACACAGTGTTAACATGCTAAATTCAATTTTAATAATAATTCCTAGTTAGGAAACTCAAAAAAAACCATGGGGATTTTAGTACTAAATCTAAATTAGCATAAGCATTTAACAAACTTCTTAATTTATCACATTTATCACCAAGAGGGGAATTGTCAATTATGCATATTCCAAATTATATCATTACAGTACAGCTTTGGGACAGTTAATTATGAACTTTCAGTAATCATGAATAACTTGTGAATATTTGGCAATCCGAGAGCAGTTATATAAACAAGAAAGGTAATCGCATCCAAACACAGAAGTCTTCAGCGAAGCTCCCAGGCAGTGATACATGACATCTCTAATGATTAAACCAGGAACAAAACAAAACAAAAAAATGGACAATTGACAAAAGCACATTAATATTCAATTCTTTTCACTGCTGAAGGTCTCAGGGCAGAAGGACCTGTCCACTGATTAGGTCGTTTTACTTTCTAACCACTGGCATTTTCTTTCCAACAATGAAACAGTGAAAGTAATTAGTGTAAATTATCTCCTAATAGAAGAAAAAAAAACAGTCAATTCCAAATAATGTGCCACACATACAAGATAGCTGTAGTATATTGAGGGTATGATTTCATTTCTGCAGTTATTGACAATATGAAATTACTTATTCAAACACTGTATGATAGATAACAAAATGTTCTGCATTGATGTTAAGAGACCATCATGGCCTTACCTCGGCTATTGTTACAGACTCTGGATACAATGTGTGAACCAAATGATTTGCCAACATGAGATAAATTAATGCATCTTCATCTACTTGTAGACCAAAATATTCATTGTAATCTCCTGAAAAACCTTGACCTGAAGAACAAAAGCAATATGGATATATATTTCCATACTAGATAGGAATTATTATTATAAGAAAGTATAATGATGTTTCTATCAACACATGGACTAATCCAGCACTCCATGCCACATCTAGAGTTCATAAAATCCTGCAAAACAATTACCACTTGTCAAAAAAAAAAAAACAAAACCATAGCCGGGCATGGTGGCGCACACCTTTAATCCCAGCACTCGGGAGGCAGAGGTAGGAGGATTGCCGTGAGTTCGAGGCCACCCTGAGACTAAAGTGAATTCCAGGTCAGCCTGGGCTAGAGTAAGACCCTACCTTGAAAAAACAAAAAAAAAAAAATCAAAACAAAACAAAACAAAAATAAAAAACCCAAAAACACTTTAATGATATATTTTTATTTTATGCAAATGGTACAGCAGTGAAATAAAGTGACAGAGTAACAAAAGTAACTACATTTCAAATTTTCAATATTTTTCTATCTTAGAAAAATGCTATATTGGATTCTTCTGAGACAAAGGACTCAAGTGTGCAGACCACTTTGAAACTGTCATAATACTTGTATTAAAATGACTTCAACCATGTCATGCCAATTTCCTATGATACAGAATTAATTAGAAGACTGGCATGGAGCCGGGCGTGGTGGCACATGCCTTTAATCCCAGCACTTGGGAGGCAGACATAGGAGGATCGCTATGTGTTCAAGGCTACCCTGACACTACAGAGTGAATTCCAGGTCAGCCTGGGCTAGAGCGAGACCCTATGTCAAAAAACCAAAATTAATAAATAAATAATGAAAAAAAAAAGAAAGAAAGAAAGAAAAGAAATCTGGCATGGTGGTACACGTCTTTAATCCCAGCACTTGGGGGCAGAGGATTGCCATAGTTCTAGGCCACCCAAAGGCTACACAGCAAATTCCAGGTAACACTGTGCTACAGCTTCGATACCTTACCTTGAGAGTTAAAGAAAGAAAGAAAGAAAGAAAGAAAGAAAGAAAGAAAGAAAGAAAGAAAGAAAGAAAGAAAGAAAGAAAGAAAGAAAGAAAGAAAGAAAGAAAGAAAGAAAGAAAGAAAGAAAGAAAGAAAGAAAGAAAGAAAGAAATGAGAACTAAACTTACTATTTGCCTCTCTTTATCCTACTACCTATTTTGGATATTTAACCTAGAGTAATTATGCCATATGCTATCAAGTCTCTTAGCAAACTCCTCTTATTTTTACATAAAACCTAATCATTGCTACCCAACAGTCTGTTTTATCTGGTTCCCAATATCTAAATTCTTTTATTGCAATCTGGTTGGTTTTATTTTTAATCTTTTTTTTTCTTTTCAATCTGCTGTACTTCAACATTAAGGGATGTTTTCAAGTACATTTTGGAAGCTTCTCAAATTCTTGCTATTGTATACCTCAATAATTTAGCTACCAAAAATCTTATTCTTTTGACAATATTATTATTTTAGAAAATGTTAATTTGAAATTATGCATATATTTAAGGTATTCAATTTGTATAATTGTATGTAGGTATAAACTATATATTGACTGTCACAGTCAAATTAGTCATATTTGTCATCATACAGTATTACTAACTGTACTGATCATCCTGTGTATTAGATTACTAAAACATATTTACTTAACACTAGTTTGTATCCTTTGACTACAATTTTCCTGTTTCCACATGCTTGCAGATCCTCAGCATTTAACTATGAAATTCTCAAGTCACACACTGTTTCTCTAAGAATTCTGAAGATACTGCTTCTGGAAATGGAATAATATGAGCATTGCTATTTTTTCAATCCACTAACTTAGTAGTTACTCCCCCCCCCAGATATCTCCAGATTTATTTCTCTTATTGTCTATTTCTAAGTTAAATACTGTGTCCTTATACTAATCACTTTTTAACTCTTTTTATATATTTTATTCAATTTCAGGCTTTTGCATCTTTCTAAGTCATAGAAATATTAAATAATACAGTTCTGTTCTCACATAAAACACAGTACATATCTGGGAGCTTTGGTTCATTTCCCCAAAACATTAGTTGCTTACAGTGCAGCCCCCCACCCTGCTCCAGCATATAGTAGATTTTGAAACTATGAGAGGGTATTTTTGACTCTGCCATGCTGGTCTTTCTATTCTAAATCAGCTTCTCCCTAAAACGCAGCACTTCTAGATGTCACTGCAGCCTGGTGTGCTTTATAAGTTCCACTCTGGCCTCAGAGCATTTCCCAGGCCAGTGTCCTGATGACGTGTCAGCTCTCTGAATCCTTGACTCCCCTACTTAGCTGTCACTTCCCAAGACTTATAGTGTCCAAACATCTCCAAATTTTTCTTTCATTGCTGCTATTGAGTATGTGACTGCTAGAAACAAACAAAAAAAAGAAAGAAGGAAGGAAGGAAGGAAGGAAGGAAGGAAGGAAGGAAGGAAGGAAGGAAGGAAGGAAGGAAGGAAGGAAGGGAGGGAGGGAGGGAGAAAGAGAGAGAGAAAAGAAGAAAGAAAGAAAGAAAGAAAGAAAGAAAGAAAGAAAGAAAGAAAGAAAGAAAGAAAGAAAGAAAGAGAGAGAGAGAGAGAGAGAGAGAGAGAGAGAGAGAAAGAAAGAAAGAAAGAAAGAAAGAAAGAAAGAAAGAAAGAAAGAAAGAAAGAAAGAAGAAAGAAAGAAAGAAAAAAGAAAGAAAGAAAGAAAAAAGAAAGAAAGAAAGAATAAAGAAAGAAAGAAAGAAAAAGAAAGCTGGCTGTGGTGGTGGAATATACCTGAAATGCCAGCACTTGGGAACTGAGATAGGAGAATTGGGAGGTTGAGGCCAGCCTGGAATACATAGCAAGAACAGGGCTCAATAAATAAATAAACAAGTCAAGTAAACAAACTTAAAACTCCACATATAAATAACACATAAAATATGTAAAAATGCATACGTTTATGTAGTATACTCTGGGAATTAAAATTCCAAGAACCCACTTTGTTCACCTTTCTTATCAAAGGTATAACACGTGTTTCCATATGATTTCAATCAAGTAAACTTTTAAAATATACATATTTTCTCCATCTATAATATAGAAATAGCTCAAATATTCAAAAATGTTCTCATTTATCATATTTTGGTTTTGTTCCATTGTAAATGCTATTACGTGTATATCCTGAGGGTGTTGTGATAAATGGTTTCTTCAAATTTATTTATTTTTATTTTTATTTTTATTTTTTTTTGGTTTTTTGTTTTTCAAGGTAGGGTCTCGCTCTAGTCCAGGCTGACCTGGAATTCACTCTGTAGTCTCAGGGTGGCCTTGAACTCATGACAATCCTCCTACCTCTGCCTCCCAAGTGCTGGGATTAAAGGTGTGCGCCACCACGCCCGGCTTTCAAATTTATTTTTAAAAGCTACATAATAAGGATAGTTTATTACTAAGATGATATATTACAATGGAAATCATTATCATTCAATTACTTATAAAATGTATATATGCTTTACCTCTTGCCAAAAGTATCAAAAGAAAGTATGAAGAAGGCATAAATAACAGAACACCTCGAAATCAAGTTACCAGTAATTGTCATTTTAGGTACAACTTTCCAACACAATAATCAAGAAAACCATTGACCTACCAATTCCATGGTGATGGTACAGCATGGAGGTGATACCATCAAAACGAAACCCATCAAAGCAGTATTCTTCCAACCACCATCTTAAGTTTGATAAAAGGAATCTTAAAACTTCCCAGCTGAAAGATTACACAAAAGTATATTTAAGCATAATGTAAACAGTTTCCTTGAGTTGCTATATTTCACTTGCTAAGAAGGTTGATTAAAATTATGTATCTCTGTCTCAAAAAGCACAGCATTCAAAAATATACAAAACCAAGAAAACAACTAATGTTTAATATGTTTGTATAACTAAACTCATTTCAAAATGAAATATTATTAAATTTCATTTCACCACAAAATCATTTAGCATCTAAGAAACACTGAGGGGGAAAATGGCTCTCAAAAGCAGGAATGCTGTTTTGTTTGATGCTGTGTCCCTGGCAACCAGGATAGCAATTATACATAATAGAAGCCAAAGAGGAGAATGTAATACTAATTTCAGAATTTTCCTCTAGATGTTTCATGGATTATAAGCATAGCTATGTGATGGTTTTTTTTAATCTCCACTCAGAAGATACATTCTTATTATAGGTTGAAAGTGTCTTCAAATGATTTTCTACTTAAAATATCAAAAGTTACAACTATAGAATAAAAAGTGAAAGATAAAAACAACTTAAAATTAATCACATGGTGAGCAATATAACATTTACTTGATTGTTCTTTTATATATGTAAAAAAAGAAAACCTAATTACCAAAAACACATGTTTAATAAAGCTGAGAAATCTACAAGTTGAAGAAACTCATATCCATTAAGACAGAAGGAATTCAAAGAACTGTACAACTCAATTAAAAACACCACATGAGACAAGTCTATTTCGGACAATTGAAAAGAGGGCATCATCAAATAGCATTTTGTTAGTCATACAGCTATGGTTGAGTTCTCAATCTTATTATAACTGTGGTTTTAAGACTTACTACCTCATTTAGCTTAATGATAAAGCAGTAACAACGTACACAAATCTTTAACCCAGTTGAAATTTATGTATTTTTAAGCATTCTTACATATTAACGAGCAATCTTACATAAATGGAGATTAAGTCACCACAATCAACCCCAGGCTTCTAAATCTAAATACTGTGGAAAAATAAATGTTTGATATTACCTGCTGGATATAAGTTACCCTGAATTCTGTAAAGCTAAAGAAAGCTTGAAAGATAAATAGAAAAAATAGAAATCTAAGCACCCTAGTAAATATGAAAGAAAACAGGAACTTTTCAAAATGCTTAGGTTAAATACTGTGAAGGTAAATTTGATTTTATCTTACTAACATTCATTTATTTCTTTTTATGGTAGAAAAGGTTTGATAAAAAGCAATGAACACAGCAAGATATGCTACCCCCTTGCAAAATCCATGGTGTGTTATATAGGAATTCCTAGCTCCCGTCCTTTTTGCTGATTTTTTTTTATAATTCACAAGTTTTATTTTAGAGAAGTTGTGGATTCAGAGTCAGTCAAAAGGGAGGCACAGAGACTTTTCATAGAATCGCTATCCCTACACAAAGCCTATATTTTCCAAAATAAGGCTGTTTTACAAGAATTTCAGAAAAATGCATGAATAAGTCATAGTTCTTTCCATGTCAATAACCCCTTGCAAACGTTGTTTTGAAGAAAGCATATAGTTTCCTTATAGTGCAACAAATAGTAACATATTTTTCTTCTGAAAAGTAAACTAATTGTTTTCTGGGTCAATTCATAAACACATCTAAAAATGACATTCTAATATCTATAAAGATAAAAAAGAGAAAAAATGAGCAAGTGATATTTTAATTCAATAATACACAGAAGAGAAAATGGTGTGAATTTAATCACTGTAAGGACATCATTTCCCAATGCCTTCTATTTGACTAAGGGCACAATTAATAAAAAGTCTACTGATTCCAATTCTATAATAGGTCAACTATTCTTGTATTGATCAACAGAATAATAAAACAATGTTTGATATATTAAAATATATGTGCATTGTTATAACTATGTAAATTCAAACACATTTTTGGCATGAGCAAATAAAATAAAAATACCTTGTGATAATCAGAAAATAAGCAAATGGCAATGGAGCTTATAATTAGAAACTTCTAATGACTACATTAGATTCTTTATATATCTGGAACACTCTTAACCTGACAATATCTAAATCATGAGAAGAAAAATATCAAATAAAAATTTTAAATAGAAGAAAATTATAATAGAAAAGCTTTAAAAAGTTTTTGTCATAGATTTTCTAAACAGTAGATTACTAGGAACAAGTAATGAAAAAGTGACTAGTTTTATAGGACTAACACTTTACAAATGGCTAGCCTTTGCTCTAAAATAAAAAAAAAAACAGGTGAAAGGGGCTATAACAGAGGAAAATGCAAAATGATGAAAGTGTGTCCCAACAGTTCTGTGGCCCGATATTGGTACCTGTCACTGTCTTACCATGACACATGTCGACCAAGCACCTGACTATAAATACAACAGCCTCATGAAACCAATTTTGAACACACTGACTGTATGCAGATCAGCAAATCAAGTAATTAAAGATCTTCCATGACAAGGAGATGGGAAAACCAATTTTGGTCTGTGGAGTAACCACATCACATCTGTGAGAGGCTTAAGAGGGCAGCTACAGCTAAGCTATCAGCAGAATCTGGAACAGCAGAATCTGTGGTATGGTTTTTGTAGGCAAGAAATATTCTAAAGTCCAATGGGGGCTTACACCAAGGTTCCAGAATTTTGCTGAGACAAGACAATGTGCAGGGCAGGGTCAGCCTTCCCATCAATAGTCCTTGAGAGGTTGTGACATGAAGCTGTGAAGGTAAAACCTCGATTACCAAGGGAAGTGCACAATGTTGGAGAAGCCATTATCATGAGTGGTCTGTTGATAAAAAGACAACAGAGTGGAACTGGGTTAAGAGAGTTCTCATGTGCTAGAGGTGGAGGAACTAGAAGACAGGGCTGCCGAAGACTACTGGAGCCCATGGGATGTTAACAGTAGGCCCATATGGTGCACATGCAGCTGTACAATCTAGTGTTTGCCTTCCTGCGTCCAGCCTTGCCTCAGCCCCTTTGGAATGGGGATGTTTAATTGGAAGTATATAATTTGCAGTTTTGATTTAAAGGAGATCGCAGTTAAGAGAGTGCCTGTGTTCTAGAAGAGATGCTGTACTGACACTTTTGGACAATTTTGGAACTGTTAAGACTTTGGAGACTTGTAGAGATCAACTAACTGTATTTTATATTATGAGGCTCTAGGGGCTAACAGTGTAATCCTGTGTCTTAAAAGTAATGTGATTGGGCATTGAGTTGATGATGTGTGGAATTCTAACGGTTAATCTTGACTGTTACACATGATTGAGGTTAGAATCACATAGTAGACAAACTTCAGGGTGTGTCAGAGAGGTTTACCAAGGTGAAAAGACCCAACCTAAATGAAGGTGGTCCCATTCCATGAGCTTCTGGTATCCATCCCTGCTTCCTGTCTGAAGAAGCCATGGGACCAGCCTTGTTCCTGATACCACACCTTCCCCATCATGAGCCAGTCTAAGCCCAAATAAACGCTTCTTTAATCCTCTTTTGTCAGACATTTGCTACAGAAATGAGAAAAGTAACTAACAGAAGTCGTCTCCCAAGGAACCTTACTAGATACTCAGATTGGGGTCCTACTGAAGAATGGTCATGAGGGGCCAGCTACCTTAGCACACAACAGAGTGAAGACTCCTGGGAGAAAAGCAGAGCTTCAGCATCATCACTTTGTATAACCACTTAAGGCACAGTGACTATTACCAGTTCTACAAATGACAAAACTTTCCTAAAGTCTAAGTTGATGAGCACACTAGTCAAAGGCTAAGCTTGGCAGCAAGTATTTCTCAGTACAGTCGCCTTAATCATACTATGTGTGTTATTCTCCATGAAAGGAAAACCAAACTTTGATTATATAATTTTAAATACTCAGTGTTAGTAAGCATTTGAAAATAAGACATTTTATCACAGAGGTATGCAGAGTTCAAAATCAACTCGATGAATTGCAGTATCGAGATGAGTTATAATCCTCTGAACTGAAACCGCCACCAGTCACATAGACTGTGAAATATTAACAGCATGCATGAATGGGCTAGTATGTGGGATCTAAAGATTGTCTTTTCAAAGGGCCACAGGAACAAGCTTAAAGAAATACACTGCTGATAAAATTACAGACTGCTAAAGGATATCCAGTCCTATGTAGTCTCATAATTTTCAAATTCAGAAATCATGTTTCATTTATTTCTTCCTTTTTGTAACAGAAGAGAAATTCTGATGTATTCCACAGTAAAGTTTGGATTAGAGGACTATTTAGTGTACCCTCGATTATATAAATGAACTGAATCTTCTCAACTGAACAGTTTGCCTTGAGTCAAATATGGAGATGTCTTGCAAAGGGTATAATAAAAAATGCAATTTACTTTTCTACCTCAAAATGTCATTTTAGAGCTCATAACACCACAGACATATTCACTTAATTGGAGCCCATAAAAATAAAGAGCAGAATGTAACACACAACTTTCTTCTCGTATGGTATGCAGATAGAAGGGGATTTTAAGGCTGCCTGGCTGACCTGAAACATCAAGTCCTCTCTCACAAACCACAGTGAAGTCTCTTGTTGGGGCTACTGAGGGAGCTAGATCAAAACTTCTAGATTGTGGTGCTAAAATATATACACCACAATGGTCACCATTGTTTGAAAATCAACCAACTTTCAAACTATTAACATAAGCATTAGGAATTAATACTGCCTGCATTCATTTGATTGCCTCACTGATATTTTATTTAAGCCAAACAAAAATAAAAATCCAGAAAGAGATACTGAAGGATACCTGCATTTCTTGTAATAAGCTACTAAATTTTTCAAATCATGGGTGTCTAACTCAATAAAGATGATGATCTATACATTTAAGAATCTCTGGAAATCAAAATAAACAGGATTCTAATTAATTTAGATGGCTGAAATAGTTGATCTGTAATCAAGTAATGAGATTTATTATGGAACTTTTTGTCATACATAGATAATTCCAATTTTAAGATTTTTAAAAAATAAAATATCATTAAAATCAGAAACCGTGGATTATCTCACATGCTGCCAATAAACTTTATAATGGAATAAAACACAGCCAAATTTTCTTGGCAACCAAGTAAAATCAGATATAATGAAATTTATTTAATGAAATTACATTTTGTAATTCATGCCTATTTGCCTAATGTTCTATTTATTTTTGTCCAGGATACTGTCTAAGATTTTCAAAGTAAGCAACTTGTTTCATATGTTAATAAAGCTACTAATGCTATACAGTAGTAAATGAAAAATGTTATTAAATAGTGGCTGAAACTCAAGTCTAAAGAGACCTATCTCCAAAGCAAGTCAGATAACCTGTGAAAGGATAATGGAGACAGACAAGGAGGATACCCAACACAATCCAAAGCAGAAATCCAAAGACTCTTAAGGCCTTAAAAGTAAAGCAGACCTAAAACTCACCCACCATGACTTAGGGATCTGAGCGGAAGAGGGAGCACAAAGATTGTAAGAGCCATGGTGGGGGAGAATACTTAGATCTATCACCCCTCCCAGCAACAACACACAAAAACAACAAACAAATAAATAAATGGCTACCTCTCACACAATCCATAACTCCCTATCCCCTGGACTGTTCCAGCAGGTCCACTAAGGAGGGCCCCCAGAGGATAGGGGACAGGGAGCAGTGAAACAGGGATACCATCATAAGACTTGCTCATACAATGTATCTAATTATTGACAATAAATATGGGGAAAATACTGGATATAAGCACTCACAATCAGCATTAAAAAAACAATGATTGGGATGAAGATTTTGGTGAAGCAAATCTGAAGTGTGTGTGTGTGTGTGTGTGTGTGTGTGTGTGAGAGAGAGAGAGAGAGAGAGAGAGAGAGAGAGAGAGAGAGAGAGAGAGAGAGAATGGGCCAACAGGATAGGTCAAGTGAAAGCTCAAGTCTGATGAAAGGAGAGCATATGAAACAATCCACACTCCACTCCATTAATGACTGCACTGAGTGATAAAGTAATTCATACATTTTATAATGCTTCTTTTTTAAAATTGGTTCATATCCTTCTGCATCACATCAAAGTTTGTTGCCAAAGGTAATTTTTCCAAACATTACTGTTTATAAAATACAATTTTAAACACTGGAAAAACCTCATTACCATGTTTTCTAAAGCAGAAGACCAAAAAAGCTGAGCAGTTTGAGGTCTTGAGAGCAGAAGGCCAGCTAAGCTTTTAAATTCATCACAGACAGTCCCTTTGATGGAAGAAAAGGTAAGGTATTATGTCAAAATTTTGCATTTCTTACCTCAACAATGGATACTTCTCTAGAATAATCACTGAACCTTAGCTAGCTATATAAATGTATATATTAACACAAGTCTGTGTTCAAACAAGATTAAAACCCCTACCTTCTTAATAGTATGAAGCTAATAAAATAAGTAGCAGTAAGTTGAACATGTATAATATAAAACAAAACAAATTTCATACCATATATTATATACCATATATTACCTTTTCAGAGCATATTATAAGGGTATAAATACTTTCAATTTTTCTTCTCTGCTTTACTTCTTATAGATTCCTATGATATTTAAACCTATTATAATTCTTTATTAAATGAAACTACATTCCTGAAATTGATAATTCCTCATTATCTTACTAAATTCATAATTACATATATAAAGATTAATTATACTTAAACAGTTTCATTCCAAAAGATGGCTTGACAGATATGTATATATATATATATGTATATATATATATATATTCAATAAGAAGAGGAAAATATCTATGAAAGAAAATAAATGTCAGAGAGATATAGAGCAACAAAGCATCTGAAAATTTTATAAATGTACAGAGTATGGTTACATTATGTGGAGTACAAAACGGCTTTCTTTGACAATCACCCAAGAATAATTAACATTATAGGAAGTATTTTAAAAAATATTCTATTACAATCTAGATATAAGGAGTTAGATATTTATAACGTTGGGAAGGCAACATTTAACAAGCAGCAAAGTATGCTGGGACAAAGTAAGCCAGTATTCCAGATAGCAGGTTAACCAGGGAAAAATAGACACATAGAAAGATCTGGAAATGAAATTGAAATAGAGAGGCATCTGGTTTCTCAAAAGTTGTTGCTGTTGTTGTTTTTGTTTTTGTTGTTGGTGTTGTTGTTGTTGGTGGTGGTGATGGTGGTTGTGGTGTGTATGTGTGTGTGTGTTTGTGTGCGTTGTGTGTGTGTGCTTTCCAGGAATAAGGAAAAACTGTATCAGGGACGGCTATTGATTAAATTTCAACAATTATCTCCTCAGAGATGTCCCAATTTGCATGAATCTTGTTAAGCATAAAGTTCTCTATCATACATGTGCATGCATTCCCACAAGTAATAAGAACTCATCACCAAGAGTCCAGACTCTCAATTAACAAGACACAGTCTTCAACAAGGCTATGAGATCATATGCATTTTATTGCTGGGGAAATTGAAGTTAATGGAGGTTACACAAAGTGCTCACAGTCATCAATGTACTAGTGATATGTAGGCACTGATCTTTAATCACCACGCCTCATAAATATATTTTTATGCTACCATGATTAGACTTACTTTTAATAAATTCTTTATGGAAATGTTTCTACTATATCATTTATTAAGCCCCATATATCTTCCACATATCTATAACATTAACATATGATAATAGTAGTTGTATGGAACTTTAATTTTTCTAAGCTAAGACTAGGACTTTTATTTTTCTAAGCCTGTGTTTTCTATACTGCAAGGTCAAAGATATTTTAACTCCTCACAGTAATTGAAGCGAAGTGACATGATTATAATAAGAGAAATGTCAGGTACAGTTACTTTTAAATTATATATTTTAAAATGTGTATTTATTTTCAATTATATTCACATTGGAATAGACTAATGTGTTATAATGGGAGCTATTTTCAAAATCAAACTAATCTACAAACAAAGTATGTTTAGACTAATATCAAAGCAAAATAATCCATTTTAATACAGAATTTATCTTTATTAAAGTAGTATGGTACCTATGTATTTTCATGCATTAAATATATATTTGTTAAGTAACAGTTACTTTGATTAGTGTTGGGTATATGGCTATGGACATTAAATACACAATAGATATTTTAATTAAGTTTAGGGCAAATATTTTATACATAATAAAATAATATTCAGTAACATGAACAATTACATATAAAAAGAGATAATATTGTAAGATCTTGTGAGGACACATGTTAACGTATTCGGCAGAAATGAAGCTAAGTTTCTCAGAAAGTGACATGAGGGTAATCACAGAGCATATGCTGGGTAGAAAATCACTTTAAAATTTGTTCTGAAAAGCCATCAATCCATTTCTATTGGTCAAAGGAGAAAGAGATTTTTATAATATACTCTCAGTTCTATCCTAATGTGCTCTTCTAACCTCTTAAGCATGAGCAACACGGTCATATTTTGTTGAAAAGTTGTCTATTAAGTTAGTCAGCTCTCTTGGTTCTAGCTGCCAGAGCATTCACCACATACCGGATGGCTTACCAGCAAAGGGCATTTGTTTCTCAAGGCCCTGCAGGGTAGAAATCTGAGATTGTCACATCTTGATGGTCACCTTCTCATGGTTTTTTTTTTTTTTTTTTCTGGTACAAAGTGTTTCTTTCTCACTACAGCTTCACAAGAGAGAAAGAACCAGGGAACATTCTGGGGTCATTTTTCTAAAGGTGCTAATCACACTCTCAAAAGCAAAATCCCCCCCAAAGTCACAACAAACTAATAATAGTACATTAGTGAATAGAGTTTCATCATGTTTTTTTGAGGGCACTATGAATAAATGTGGCTTATGAACATAAGCTACCTTTCTTTGATCTTTTATTCTGTTTTCTTCCTCTTTCATTTGATAACTTGTCATTATCTCCTCCTTTTAATAGGTTGTAGCTGCTCTCTCTGTCAAATCTTGATTGGAAAAACCAAGTGAAAACCTGCTGAACTAAACTAGCTGTTATTTTTTAGCCCATTAAATAAGTGTATACACATATATGTACATATGCATATATGTGTGTATTTGAAAATGATTTTGTAAAAATAATGATGTCATGTGCCCTTGTTTGAGGAACTTCATCAGAAAATAATTCTATATTTCAGTTAATGAAGTCAGGGTAAAGATTTTTAATACACAAATAAGTATTGATTAGGAGTAAAAAATAGCTAGTAACCAACTTTGCAAAAGTTAGTATGAACCCACAATATCTCTAAACTTAAATGGGATAACTTTTTAAAGAAGGTAGAGAATTTTGGTGATTGTCAAATTTTAATTATGCTCATAAAGTTAAATTTAAACTGAAAGATGAACACAAGATCAGAATCTCTGAGTTTCAGAACATGGAATGAATTGCTTTACTAATAACATAATTCAAACCTGAGTTAATCATATCAAGCATTGTGATTTATGCAACAACAGATATAGAAAATCACTTTTGTAAAATGAAATCCAATAGTAAAAAATAAAAAAGATACATTTCAAAGATAAATTGGAGAATTATTTGTCATTCATGTGAATCCAAACTCAACACACCACTCTCAGTACAGGATAGAAAGCATAGTCTTCCTGAATTTTCTGTACATTAACACAAGAGCAGTTCAGTGACTCCATCCTCAATTCTCACTCAGAAATACTTTTGTGATAGGAACAAAGTCACATACCATATTTCATTGATTTTCATCCTAACACTCGGATGAAAATTAATCATTTGCACATAAAGCTTAAAAAATCTGATGAAAAAATGTTATTAAAAAGCAAATCTCTAAATTAAGGAAAAATAAATTAAACTAATGTATATGAATTAAAATACAGTTCTGAGTCAATGATAAAAGAAACTACAAAGAACAGCATTTTTGCTTCACTGGAATAAAGAAAGGAAACACTAGCAAGGGTTGTGATTCTGTGAACACATGAAAGTGGCTGTGTAATTTGTGCAATGTCGAGTGTAGAGAGCTAATTTCAAGAAGAAAACTAAATAAGAAATTATTTAGTTAGAACAACTGAATAAAAGATCATCTTCATTCTATCCTCCCACAGTTTATAATCCCTGTTTAGGGAACTTTTATGATAGTTTTACTGCCAGATAAAGCAAAATCATAAGCTCATCAATCTAATTTCCTTATTAATGCATGAAATTGCCTGAGACATTTTCCCACATATGGGTATGCTGCCATATACCCCAATTTTTTATAAAAAAAAATAGCATGTTCATTCTTTATTTAGAGTAAGTTTAGATTGGTCTGCATAGATAGCCAACACTGAATAAGAATGCTTATGATTAAATATTGAAAGTTTTCACAAATGTTCTATAACTCTCTGGTGAGGACAACAAAAGGCAGAAACCATAAAAAAAATCAGTGTCCTTAAGGAATATCAGCTTTTTTTTCCTTGTTCCATTTATAAATTTTGCATTTGCACATTGCTGACTAGATTTTCAAAGAGCTCTGCAATGATTAATTTAACAATCCACCCATATTGCTGTAATACAACCAAGAGCTCCTATAAACATATGATTTATATATCAAGGGTACATTAGGGAGCTAGAACTCCTATTATCCAGAAATGTTATTAAAGAAGAGAAGGTTAGGTGTTACCGGAATGACTATCGTATATAACATACACAACTCAAGTTTGGATGCTTTTCTCCAAGAATATGTGGACTCACAGGTAATCAGAGTTGCATCTTCTTGACAATTAATTTGATCTGATTATGTAGAAGTTAAAAATGTTTTTTAAATAATAACAATTGAAAATATGGAAAAAACATGCACTAAATGCTTCATACTGAATGCTTTACATGATTAATTCCATGTAATTCCCACAGTAACTCTCAAAGGCACACTTCACAGCAAGGGTCAGCAAACTTTCCTTGTACCGGCTAGAAATAAACATTTTCGGCTTTGTTGGCCACATGGGGTCTCAGTTTATGTCACAATGACTCAATACTATTTTTGCAGAGAGAGAGAGAGGTCACAGATAACATGTGAAAGAGTAAGTATTCTTGACTCTCAATTAGAAATTATTTACTAAAGCAGGCAACAGCTAGACATGGTCCACAGGTCATATCATTTACTAATCAGTGCAATTAAAACTTACAAATTTTATCAGGGTTAATGGTTTTCTTTCACACAGCCACACATCTGGCAGTGAAGTGAGAATTTGAACTCAACTCTGCAGTCTAAACGAAGCGAAACCTGACAGGTTTGTGACAGATAAAAATCCATGCATGAGAAGTAGTTGTGCAGTAGGAGATATGAATACCCTGGGTAAGAACAGTCTCAGCTTCCTAACATTTCAAGATATCCAGTGAAAGACAAAAGGAAATGCAGACTATGCTTTAATAACTAACTTCCAGGGCTGAAGAGATGGCTCTGAAGTTGGACAGCTTGCTGTGCAAGTTTGAGAACCAATGCTCCATACATATGGCTAGGCATGTCTGCCTCAGGAAGGAAAGCATGGGGAGATGATGTGCAAAAACCCACTTCTTCCAGTTCAAGCCCTTCTTAAGAGGAACATAAGGAGAATAAATCCCAAGTGTGTTATTTGATTAAATCAAGCATTTAAGAAAGCGGCTTCCTTAGGCAATATTGTCTTTCTCCTTTAGATGAGCCTTCCAAATTGCATTTCCAATACTTCTCTCAACCGTCGCTAAAGGTCACTGAATGGTTTGTGGTACTTGCTATTTCACTGACAATAAGAACTGTCATTGTGAGCACGTGCAGCTACATTACTCAGTGACTCCCAAACAGTGTGCAACGAGATAGCTGTCAGAGTCACAGAATTATTTGTTAACTCCTTAAGATGATTTTCTCATGCTGGGACAACAAGGAATAGGAAACCACCCTTAACTGAGAACCCAGGGGGTGTCAAATGCTCTCTTCACACAAATATCAATTTTAATTTTCTCATTACACTTATGTAGGATTCGGGGAGGTAAAAGCTTTGCCACAATCCTCTTAGTGTCTCCAGGTCAGGCAGTAAGAGAAATTAATAGGAGAAAGTTACACACATTTATTTAAGGTTTACATCACACAAGAGTTTTTATTTATGAAGAGCCAAAATGGCTAAATCATTGGTGCATACAAGTGTGTGTGTGTGTGTGCACGCACACACGTGCACACGCATGTGTGCACCAGCATTGAACAAAGAATGGCAATTGTGGAGATATAACTACAATAAATGGGGAAAATAAAAATAAGTTATTGTTTTGAACACGTTTGTGTGTACTGCATATATATATATGCTCCTATGTGTGCATGTGTGTACAGTTGAATGTTCAAGAATGTGTGTGTGTGTGTGTGTGTGTGTGTGTGTAGTGCAGAGGACAATGTCTAGTGGATTACTAAGCCTTCACTTACTAACGGAGAGGGTCTCTCATTGAACCTGGAGCACACTGATTGGGCCCTGGGGATTCCCTGTCTCCCTCCACCTCTCACAGTGCTGGGATTACAGGCAAACATCACCAAACTCAAGTTCTCATATGCTTTCACAGCAAGCATACACTGAGCCATCTCTCCAGTCCAAATGTCTTTCGGCATATACACGTATATGATATTTTGTGCCTTTTTCAAATGGTAAGAGGTCTGTCCTTGAGGCATAGGAGAGCAGGTCTCACATGGCAGTCAAGATAAGGGCTGTTCTGAGGGCCCTGAACCTATTTTCCAAGTATCCTTCACCATCAAGCCATGAATCAGTATGCCACATTGCAATGTTCTGAGTTGTCATTCTCTGAGCTCTGTTAACACATCACCATCCTTATCTGATAGATGTTCATGTCTACAGATAAGTGAGGTTGGGACAGGAGTCCAGTTCTATTGGATTCCCGATTCCAAAATGTTGCTTACAATGAAAACACAAAACAAAACAAAAATCTGAAGATGTGAATCTCAATCACGGCCAGTTCACCAAAGATTAAGCTCACATGTGTGTCTAGATCACCTAAATTGCATTTTTTAGTTCTGCCTGCCATAAAGGGATTTCGTTTTAATTTTCTGTTAGCCCTGGTTATTTTCCTGGTTATCCATATGCTTGTGATGTTAGTGCAGCTCAAGAAGTTACAGGAGGCTGAAGGACCTCCTAACCTCATCACTCCCAGAGGCTTAGTTACAAGTGCTTGTTTTAGTTCAATAATTACTGTTGCAATGTAATCATTGCTCGTATTGTTGGCTGCTAATGATCCAACCTATTTGGAAAGAATTTAACTATCTGGACAGTTTAATTCAGATTAGTATAGGCTGAGAACATACAAACTGCTCACGGTAGAGCCTCAAATAGGTCAAAGTTTTCCGCACTCCCACTTGTCAGTAACATAAAAACATGATTCAGCCAGGTGTGGTGGTGCATGCCTTCAATCACAGTGCTCAGGAGGTCACGGTAGAAGGATCAACGTGAGTTCGAGGCCACCCTGAGACTACATAGTGAATTTCAGGTCAGCCTGGGCTAGAGAGAGACCCTACCTTGAAAGAAAAAAAGAAGTGATTCAAATTTATTCACAGCAAGACACATGAGATAAAAAGAAGAGAAAGGGCCCAAAAAGTGAATAATTATTTGACAGAGAGAAGAAACTAAACAGTTATCTAAACATGTAGAAAGATCAAAAATAATGAATATGCATATGATTAGTAGTGCTGTGAAGTACAGGCTCCCTTCTGCATAATTATTTTCAGATATTATGATGTCATATCACCTCTCTGGCCAATTGACTCAAATTCTGCCTTCTTCTTCCTCGAAGCTACAACAGGGGCATGCCGGCAAAGGCTTTCTGCACTTGAGGTTTCTACCTCTCCTTGTCAACAACCACGTAGAATCCCTTGACCTTTGATTTAGCAGGTTAATCAAAGAATCACTTTGAAAATCCTTGGTTTCATAGCACTCTTTAGTCTTTGTAATAGTTTTTAAAATAATCAGAAAAGTGTGTCTCTTTAAAGATGAAAGAAGAGTGTCTAGTTAAAGCCGAATGCTTTCTTTTGAAAAAATGTCATGTTTATAGATTAAAGGCCTACATTTGTTTTTTCATAATTCATAAACTCCGCATAAGGAAAAAAAGCCTCTTTGAAGGTTTATGATCGCAACAAAACAAGAAAGAAAACAGATTTTAGTAAACTGAGGGTGGTATATGTATTTCTGATGTGGCTTTTGAGTGACAAATACTGTTTGAGGCCCAATGCCCTTGGAAACACTGTCAGATCGCAATGACGCTGGGATGCAGAAACACAGTAGCTCTGTGGAACTTGCTGTTGTGGAGAATAACACCTTTGACTGCTGGTACCTCTGTGTGAGAAATACACCGCCTTCCTCTATAGCTGGGACACTGGGTTCCATAGGGGCCTGGAGGTGGCCAGGGTGCTTTTAGGTCCATTGTTAAAATTTTGGGGTCAGGTACCAAGAAAGCACCAATGTGTTCTTTTTCTTTGGGATTCCTTTGGCCACTTGGGGTCTTTTATGTCTCCATAAAAATTCTTAGAATGTTGTTCTAGTTTGTGAAAAAAAAATCAATGGAATTTCAATATGAATTTTACTAAACACATAGATGACTTTTAGTAATATTACAATTTTCATGATATTGATTCTGCCAACCCAGGAACATGCTATGTCTTTTCGTCAAGTAATATTTTCGGGGTTCTTTTTTCAGTGTCTTAAAGTTTTTATGGTAAAGGTCTTTCAATTTCTTCATTAGATTCATTTTGGGAGATTATTGTTTGGAACTGTTGTGAATGGTAAGAACATCTTTGCTTTGTTCCCAAAGGAAGAACATTTAATATCTGGAGACATTAAGTATATTGCTGGATATAGAGTGTTTATTAGCATATATCCATGGTACAAAATGATGGGTATCATTAGGATATTTTCTTATAGCATGTACTTTGTCTAGCAGATATGCTTTACCAAGTTAAAAAGGTACTTTGGCTGGGCATAGTGGTTCAGGCCTTTAGTCCCAGTACTAGGGAGGCAGAGATAGGAAGATCTCTGTGAGTTTGAGGCCAGCCCAAGACTACGTAGTGAATTTCAGGTCAGCCTGAGCTCGAGGGAGACTCTACCTCAGGAGAAAGAAAAAAAAAGGTACTCTGCAAATCCAAATATTTGAGGCATTTTATTTCAAAGGGGCAATGTGTTTTGTAAAATGTTTTTCTGCATCAACTAATATATTTTTCTTTTCTAGCCTACTATAATGGCACATTATAATAACTGATATTAAACACACCTCACATTTCTGGAATGAAGCCTACTTTCAAGTACTACTGATTTGTATTGCTAACAATTCCTTAAGAATTTCTTGTCTATATTTATGAAGTCCACTGAGATTAGTCTTCCCTTTATTTCTACCTTCATCTGAATCTGATTGAAGGCCTTACTGGTTTCATGAAATAAATTGATAAGTGCCCTTTTTCTAGAATAAATTTTATATGATTTGTATAAATTCTTAACTCTTTTTTTAAAATTCATGAAAAATATATGTGCAAACAGTTTTCTTTTGGGACTGGTGTTAAATTACTAATTACTTTTGTAATAGTTGTAGGATATTCGATATATATATATTTACTAAGCTGTTTATTTTTTAAGCAAAAGGACCCTGTCATCTAAGTTCTTAAATTTATGCATGTTGACTAGTTCTAGCTTTCCTTCAGTATCCTTGTGATTTCCAGAGAGAGACCTAATTTAAAAATGGAGAGGACAACTGCATGCAGTTACCAACATTACACTATTTCTACTTCCTGCCTGATAATATACTGTTTTGTTTATCATTTCTGTTCAAAATTTCCCCTAACACTTTTTTTGTAAAGTCTGCAGGTAATAAATCCTTACTTTTCTTTCACCTGAAAATGACTTTCTTTTTATAATATAAAGATTATCTATAGTCCTTTCTAATTAAAAAAATTTCAATGTATAGCTTCGTGTAAAAATATTTTAATACATAGATTGCAGCCTTTGAGAAAACTGATTGATATTTAATAACTCTGTAGTAATAACTGAGCACTTTTCAACAGAAGTACTAATCAACAGTCTTCTTGGGGACCATTTTCTAGCCTAAAAATGATGCACAGAATAGATCTCTATTCTTAGAGAGAGGGTGGTAGAGCTGATCTCAGAAAACCCTTCCAAGTCCACACTCCTGGACTCCACAGCACACCAGTGAGCAGGGTCATTCATCATGTTAATTTTTAGGCATGACACAGAAGAATACACTGAAGAGCAATGAGAAGTTTCCTTGCCTTTGACATTCTAAACTAATACGTTTACACCCACTCTACTTGACCTTGGCATTTCTGCTTCTTCTCTCTCACAGCTCACAGTCAGTGATGCAGACCCTAGGCTAAAATTTTCTCTGTGCAAAGAGATTAGAGATGACTTTAGGTCAACCTTTATTTTTAGTCATGTAGAATAAGTCTTTGAGAAATAAGCATCACTACTGACACACTCAGATGAACAGTCAGGACTACAGAGCCAGGCACACCAGTGTTCCAGTGGTGGTGCTGTTTTATTTCATGGAAATGTATTCCTTAGCCATTTTCTATGCTTGAAAATGCCGATATACACCAAGAAAGAAATACCTACGCAATATACTCTGAGATATCTCTGAATCTTATGAGAAACTTTTTAAACATCCTTAAGTGTGCTATCAAAATAAAACAACATGCAAAAGATTTCATTTATCATTTTTCTCCTCATGCAAGGATCATGAAATTACATTTGTTTATTTTTAATAGAAGTTTCTTAATTAGGCAAAGTAGTTAATGATGTTGAAGCTATAAGCCTTTGCTTCTGCATAAAAAGAGGGATAAAAACCAATGACATCATGAAGAAGGCTCAGCACCATAATTCACCTGGCCTGTAAAGTTCACTCAAAAGAAACTCCACCTTTCACATTACTCAATTTTAGATGGACATGATTCCAAATGTGCTGGAAAATATATCTTCAGATATATACAATGCTATGAAAACCCTCAGTTTGTCATGTAAGATGAACTCAGCAGTTGCATGGTCTTCAGCATTATCTATCTATGTTGAAATCAGAATAAAGAAAAAATAAAACACATACATTATGATCTGATAATCATAATTATAATTATATACATATATTATAATAATGGACTTCAGTAAAATAATTACATTTTTTATTTCTGAATTTGGGTGTATAGTGCTATATTTACATATGCATATATGTTGTTTCAAAATAAAATTAACTGGCAGTGATATTGACCTATAGAAGATGAAATGACAGATTGAAAATTCAAAAATTCCTTAATGCCTAACATATAATTTCATGAGCATGGGTAAGATAAGTATTCAATAAAATTATGATTGTACATGGACTGCCCTAAAATTATAAATGAAAAAAAACTATGCAAATAATTATTTCAAAATTATCCTCTAGGTGAAGAAATTCACATTTAAAAATTCTTTAGGGAGCTAATTAAAATAGATAGAGTTATCACTTCTCAAAAATATGATCAAGAGATGTAATTTTGGACATGCATGCTTATTTTGACTTTTTTTAATGCATGACACTGTGAGAAAACAAAGGAATATTTTATATTTAAAATAACATTCTTGTTACTTCCTCTCAGCAGTCTTACAGAGTAAAACTTTTTGAAGATAAGTAAAACATCCTGGTATTATCAATATTAAAAATATACAAATTTATAAATTAAAATATTTTGATACATTGGAAGAGATGGATTTCACAATTCAGATAATGTATTAAAAATGATTACACCATAATTTTAATTATTGTTTATAAGTTACTCAGGACTGAAATGAAATAAAAATTGCATGGCATATAACAGCAATTAAGGAGGCTTTAAGTATTGTGGAAGCATAAAAACATGAAAATATTTTTGAAAACCAAGCAACCAGTTAACAACAAAAGCCAATTAAAGTAATCTCATGAAATTTATAAGGAACTCTCTCAGATCTGATTCTGATTGCTAATAAGTATTTAATTAAAAGCAAGCACATGATATGGACCAGTAGAAAAACTACTAGTGGAGAAGATTTTTAATGTAATATGAGCAATATAATCTATAAGTACAGGATTTCATGAAGAAGAGAAAGTCCAGAATGTGTGAGCTGCAATGAGCTACATTCAGGGCAGAGTGAGGTTGTTCACAGTTAAGGAATGAGAATGAAATGGAAAGAACTTTATGAAGTTTCCCTACGAAGCTAAGTAGATGTTTTGTTTCTAAATATAAAATAGTACATAAAGCAAAACAGTAGAATAAGCACATTCCTGAGACAAGAAAAGGTATAAAGACTGGGAAACCCAAGATGGTAGAATATACCATAATCAAAAAAGACAAAGCTGTCAGAGCCCCCCCCCCTCCCCACATCTGTGTGCGTTTTCCCTATGGTCAACTGAAAAAGGAGGCAAAAATTTGGGCATGTCTGTAAAGACATTTCTAGAATACAGTAAGGTAGAAGACCCACCCTAACTGTGGGCAACACCAGCCCATGACACAAAGTAAAATGGAGAAAGCTGTCTGAAAAGTAGCATTTATCATTATGCTTGCTCACTGTGGATGCAATTTGACCAGCTACTATGATACAAATGTCACGATGGACTGAACTCTCAAATTGTGAGCCAAAATGAACCTTATTTCCTTAAATTGCTTTTGTCAGGTATTTGTCACAGCTGCTGCTATGTTGCTATGAAGGTGACCAACAGAATCCTCTAGACCAATTAATTACTTTTCAAATGTGACCCTATGTCTCCAGGGCTTTCATGAAGACTTCTCAGTGGCCAATGGCCCAAACTCTTGGGACTACTAGTAGATAACATCAGGGAAAATACCTTATCATAATGCTGAATACCAGATTACTCTATTGTAGGAGTTACATAATATACTTAATAAGGTCTTTAAACTCTTGTTTAGAGACTGGTTAGGTCTACATAATGAGGAAGAAAAAAAACATCCCTATCACCAGTAAATTATAAAATAACATTTATCATAGGTAACTTCTGTTTATGTTATCTTAAAATTTACAATTGGATTATTTTTATCACAAAAGCTTAGCATACTATTAAGGATATTTCTTGGTATGTCTTATTAGTTATTATCATCTAATAGATTTGCCCTGAAAACTATGATTCCTTTTGCTATTGTTTTTAACTTTGTATAAAAGGTCCTGCATGAAAATTTAAGGGAAATGGAGAAATATTTATTGAGGAGCTCGAAGGCCCATATTCCAGATATCTAAAGCTCTGGTATGATTTAAGCAAAACTGGGGCATGCATCTTCCCCCCAAGAAAAGACCCAACCCAGTGCTCCAACCACATTTTCACTACCTCTTACTCTCCAATGCCACCCTGTCCTTGCTTACCCACTTAAGACTCCTACAGGCCACCACAACATCATTTTCTAACCTCCTCTCCTAGTCCTAATGGAACTCCACTCCTGATCAAGCCCAATTTTCTGGTTAGTTCCACTGACATGGACCCTCAAAATCATTTAGGAATCTCACTTTATTTCCTTATTGAAAAAACATTTCCATATTGTCGGGTTATGTCTATACTTCCTTTCCCATGGAATGTATAACACCTCATTGCATTAGCCAGTTTTCATGAAATGAAAGAGCTCAACTAGAGGTGAATTTAGCTCACAATGCTTTGGAAGTTCAAGTCCAAACAGTACAAGTTGGTTCTGTGGTGTGGCCCATGGCTACAACACTTCATGGTATAAAGACAAAAACAGGCTGCATATTGGATGGAGATTGTTTCTAAAACCAGAATCAGAAAAGCCCAACTTGTTCCTGTTTATTTTAAGTAATCTTCCTAAAAGATCTCAACAGCTCTCATGAAAGCTACCTTCCAAGAGTATAGCTCCAAAGATCTAACTCCCCTCCACTAGTCCCTGCCTCTAATGGTTCCACCATCTCCCCATCCCTCCACCCTAGAAGCACACCTTTATCCACAAAAAAAAGGGTTGTAGACACTCAAACAAAAGGATTAATTGCATACTTGGTCAAAAGTTCAGATTCAGTTACACATTACCCTCATATATAATCAATCAATAGGCAAGGTTTTCATTACTATATAAGTAATTTTAATCTAATTCTTATAACTTCTGATGTCACAATACTGATTTGAGGCATAAGAATTTCTCATTAAACTAAGAGAATGCAAATCTCAGTGTAAACCTGCCTACCAACTCCACACATACACACTATTCCTCTTCTTCTTCTTCACTACACAGAAAGAAGAATGATGTACCCAGTGATTTCACACCATTTCCTCCACCCAAACCTTTAAAAAAAAGCTGCTATAATAGAGTCCCATAAAGCAGAGAAAAGCTCAATAAAAAAGAAGAATATCCAAACCTCTTACAAGAACCTTCAAGGCTTTACATGATCTGAACTTTTGGCAAAGAGAAATTCCTCTTTGCTTAACAGTCTGCATCTCTCTAGCCTTCTATTAAACTCTCTAAGTACATTCTCTCTGGAGGGACCACAGTTTCTTTTCATCTTGCTCCTGACTTCACTGGGGTCTGTGTTAAAACATCACCTCTGCAGAAGTGTTTCTCTTGACTGCAGTAATAGATGGTCGCTGTTCACCACAGTAGTCCTCAATACTTGTACCTAGCTTTCATTCACTTACTAGTTTGTTTGGAAAGTGAGAGGGTCTACTCACAGTTTCCCTCAGCTCAGGGGATTCTACTGCATCAGCCAGCCAAAGGCTGAGGGTAAGACACTTGCCACCACACCCAGCTAGAGCTGGCTATGTTTTTCTTTGTGATATTTGTAACCACCTAAAGATTTATTTTGTATTTTCTGTTTTGTTCACCAGAGCATAAGGCTCTGAGGGCTCACAACTTTTTTTTTAATCACTTTATTCCCAGGTTTTAGGAATGTTGAGTACCCAGTGAGGGATCAAACTTGTTAATTAATACATCTGTCATATGCAGATTTTAATACAATACTTTAGCATGTAGATTACTTAGTATCAACATTTTTTCAAAAAAAGTCCTTCACCCAACATGCAATTTTACAGCAGACCACAGGGAATTTGTATACACACATGTCTTCTAAAGACATCTTGTGAACACCTCTACTTCAAAAACAGCTTTGCAAATGTATTTTTAAAATAAAACATTCTATTTGCACAGATCAGAATGAATTTCATTGCCGTATTACAAATAAAAATTTGCTGTCTTTAGACTATAAACTCAGATTTTACACTGTAGTTACCAGGAAGAAAGCAAAATGTTAGATCACTATAATTAAAGGGTAAAGATCTGATCTAACATGCGATTCACACAGAAAATCAAATATAACTTAATTATGCACATATATGTACATGTAATGCTAAATATACATAAATATATACATAGATAGATAGATAGATAGATAGATCAGATAGATGATAGCTAGATGAATAGAATACAATGTAGTGTATATTTATACAAACTAGCTCATATCTCTAGGGTAACATAATTTTAAAACCCACATCAATAAAATAATGCAATTTCTACTTTCTACAGGATGTTAATGCCTGCAAAAAGACAAAGTCACCAGGTGTGGTGGTGTGGGTCTTTAATCCAAGTACTCAGGAGGGCAGAAGTAGGAGGATCACTTTGAGTTCCAGGCCACTATGAGACTACATAATGAATTCCAGGTCAGCCTGGGCTAGAGAGAGATCCTACCATAAACAAACACACAAGCCTTTCTCTGTGTTATGTCTGTTCCCCAGTGTCTCTGAATTACCTAAGTTTATGCTCAAGTAACTTTAAACCCTCACATGTCTTAAAGTCCCTTTCTGGCCACAGCCAATTTTTCCTATGAAAACCAAGAAAATCAGCACAATAAAATTAAAAACAACAACAAAACAAAACAAAAACACCAAAGTATAGGGAATACAGACAGCCCTGAGCACAAGCTATAATATTCCACAGCAATACCAAATAGCAATCCTAGGGTACCTCAGAAACTTGTACATTTGAGAGGGAGAGAATAAGAAACGAGTAGGCAGAGATGAGACTGATCCAGAAAGCAAAACCAGAGGACAGCATGCTGTTCTGATGGGCAATAATCTCAGATCATTAAACACTCACAGGGACCCTCCCTAATGGAGACTAGGTTCATTCCTCAAGAGTAATTGTTACTGAGTTGTTATTGGCTATGCTTTTCTCATACTTCCACTATCTACAAAATTGGAACCTATATCTTAAACTTTAAAAAAAGACCGCAGATGGTAGCATGTGCAATGCTGGAAGACTATGAGCTGCCAGGGGAAATTGGTCAATGATATTTGGAGAAAGCAGAAACCACTGATAGACAATCCAGACTGATGTCACGAGAATGCTGAGCACACAGCTATTGGAAGAGACCAACAAGTCAAGAAGTGCTCATCTGTGCAATAGCGGCACTAAACTTTGGTGGGCAATCAAGGCTTAATGATTGGCTAATAGATCTTCTCAGTGAACTAGGAATTAATGGCAAAATCTTATGGGGACCAAGAACCCAGGCTCCAAGGGGAAATTCCCACCATCAGAGATCTACAGAGAGACTAAACCCATTAGAATCTTACCAAATTAGCAATGTTTGTCCAATTTAACCTATACTGATCTCACTCTCCCATGGAGATTCTGTTTATATTTTTCAGAAGACAGTAAGAGAGCTCTGGACAACACAATTCCACCAACAAGACATGGGATGATGGCAGAGAGGAGGGAAGTAGGGGTACCATCACAAGATTTGCTCATACAATGTATCTGATTTTATTGACAATAAAGATATTTTTTTAAAAAAGAACAGAGTTTGCTTGAAATAGTTATTCACTAATAAATTAAATCCATAACTCTGTATTCATTTGTTTGGGAGCTGTCTTTCAAACAACACAAGATTTCATTGCCAAATGTCCAACGGAGTTTAGCAGAGGAGAAGAAGGAAAATAAAAGAAGATGTAGTGAGCAAAATAAAGGCTGCCAACAGACCTTGGAGGGCTCGGGAAAATGCTGAGGCTGTGCTTTATTTAAAGACCTGGAAACATCAAAAGCAGCATGGGATATTACTTGATGCAGTGGAAACAGCATTTCTCTAGCATGTTTCAAGCAAGTCACTCTTCATGTTGGTGGGGGTTTGGCTGATATTACCAAGATAAAGCATAAAATGTTTCAGTGATGTAAATAACATGAAAAAAATGAGAAGTGGGACTCAGTAACAGGACACAGAGTCTCAAAAAGAATGGAGCCTGGACCCCCAACAACTCCACCCCAAATCCAAGTCCAGACTACCTTACCTTATTATCCCTACACCTATGCTTATTAAGTTATTGCTAACAATTTTCTTTTCTTGCAGGGACAAAAGTTTCAGATAGAATATATGTTATCCATGCACAAAATGTATAACTATTTATCGATAATGTTTATATCTCAGAACATTCAAATGAAATGGAATACCACCTATTGGAAAGATCAAGAAAAAATAGGTAAGGTATAAGAATATGCACTATGAAAATGAAATGAAAATATAGTAACATTTTTGACTGCAAAGGTGGTAACTAAAGGGAAATAAGAAGCATTCCAAGAGGACTGATTTCAGGCTGGTTAACTTCTGAAGGGCACTTTCACACCAATGAGCAGGAGAAAAACTGGAGGAGCCCATATGATACCCAAGGTCCCGGTGCAGGGCAAGCTCCAGAGGAGAAATGAAGGGGAAGATGAGGAACAGGACTGGAGCCTTCAACACACAATAAGCGATGCTGAGATTTTTTTTTTATTTCTTATAAGTGTACTGAAGTACTTCAAGTCAAAGAAATTTGAGAAATGAGTAATACTGTAAACTACTTGGAGGCTAAAATGCATATTAGCTAATTAAAGGTTCTAAAAAATGTGTGGAACTTGATATGATTTGGGGTGTTCCAAATTTATGTGCACATGAGTCATTTCCAATGATATTCTCCTGGTCTTCTCCTTTGGAGGAGAGAGCTGCTGTAAACCTACATCCTGTTATTACTTGTTGCGTGAACTCAGATACCATTTTCTTTACCAGGATTGAAAAGACCCAAAGTATTCAAAAATATGATTTCATTAAGACAATGGATTTCTTTTTTTTTAAGTCTTAAATATATATTGTCCACAATGAGTTACATTATTCAGTGGGCAAACAATGAGTTGTTATCCCCAATTCCCCAATGCCCCCCTCCCCATCCCCAATCAGCTGGATATCCTCCTCCATGGGCCATCTGGATCAGTCCTTGTGGCAGGGGACCCTGGATAGCCTAGTACTTAGCCCAGTCCTCCTGGCCCAAGTGTGTTGATACTGAAGGGTGCCATTCTTGTGGATAGTCTCCCCCACCACGGCTCTTACAATCTTTCTGCCCCCTCTTCCACATAGTTCCCTGAGTCATGGTGGATGAGTATTAAAGCTGCTTTAAGGTTGTGAGTTTAGGGGTCTTTGTGTCGAAGATCGTTGGTTTCTGTCTGGAAGGTTCTGAGATACCTCCTAAGCAATATCACTATAAATGATAATAATAATTGATCATGTTTAAAAAAAACATTTTTACTTAATAGTCTACATTTACTAATGTTTACTATTATGAATCATTTAAACACATGGTCTACACTTTAAAGTGTAAAAGCAAAAAAATCATATTATTTTTAACAAAGTAATTGCTAAATTATTTATTTCATCTCTACCACGGAATAAAGTGATCATTCTAAGTCATTTATGCCTGAGTCATTTGGGAGAGAGAAAAAAATGCCAAAATAATTAAATTATTACTGACTGACAAATGGGTGTTTATTATGCTGGTAGTTATGCTACTGGTCAATAAATGGGAGTGAATATTTTAATTACATGTTTGTCATCAGTTTCTTGAGAATTTCAAATTCAGTACTTTTTATAAAATACACTTTTACTTTTTGAGCTCATTTCCTCTAATATATTGAAAACAAAATGGTGTTTCATCCAACTAACTCAATAATAAATTGATGCAGATTTGCACAATCTCATCAATTCCAAAGCCATAATGGCAAGAGACTCCAGACTACTAGTTATACCTGTGTCAAGGTGCCATCAGCATGACCCACATGAAGACACTCAGAGGAGGTAAGGGCAACTGCTGAAATGGATTCCTAATTACTTTTCATATGGATGGTAAATTTAAATTTAAGAACTGACATCCAATTTCAGTACTGCTAAATTTATGTATGTTAGGAACAACAACTCAGGTGTGTGAGCTTACTTATCCTATGGTAAAGTGTATGATGTTTAAATATATATGAAGCTTTACTGATAAAAATCTAGCTTGTAAACTGCACGTACCATTGTTTAAGATATATCATATTTCAGCCTTATTACCAAAAAGAGAAATACCTTATTTTTAATTGATGTTAATATTTTTCTATTAATTACAAATTGAAATAATTCTTTGGATATCTGTGGTGGCTTGAATGAATTACCCCCCATAGAATCATGTGTTTGAACACTTGATACCCAATTGATGATGCTGTTTGTGAAGGTTGTGGAGCCTTTAGGAGATGGATCCTTGCTAGAGGAAGCTCTTGAGGTGCTACAGCCTGTCCATGCTTCCCGTTCTCTTGTTCTCTACCTCCTCCCTGTTGATGAGGGGATGTGCTACTGACTCCCTGCCATGCTGGACGATAACCTCTGGCACTATAGGCTGAATTAAACTCTTTTCTTTCCATAAACTGCATATCCTCAGGAATTTTGTCCCCACAATGAAAAAAGTTACTGATAAGATATATACCATGAAGTAAAAAAAAATTACCTTACTTATTTTATATATTTTTTATGTTGCTGCTAAAATGTTTTAACCTTCCTGTGTGGCTTGTGTTTTGTCTGTCTTGAGCAGGTTGCTCTTCTGTCTCAGCAGGATCACTGAGACCCTGCTCTGTACACATGTCCATACACACCTCATTCGTAAGTGTTCCTGACCCTGTGACCATCTTCAAGCCGCGAACCGCCTTGTTTCACATGGTCAGCATCAACATCCCTGTGTGCATCTCTCACCACCTCTGTGATCACAACATATTTGCTGAACCGAGAACTCCCTAACTTCCCAGTGCACTTCATTCTTTCACAAAGCTCCCTGATTTCTGTCTGTAAAGTTTGCTTCCAGAAATGACTAGAAAAAAGATGAAGGTTTTGAATATACTACAATAGGTAAAATTATTCAGTATAATAGTGAGTAACAAAAGGCCCTTCCTCAAATAAGCTGAAGCTGTCCTCTGGCCTCCAAACACATACTATGCCATGTATATTTCCTTAACCATACACATAAGCATCTATACACATATACACATACATCAGACACACATACAAAAAGATAATAAACATGGAAAGGAAAGACAGAGATAGGCTATTACGGATAGTCTTTCAGATCTGGTAGAAGGCAAGTGGGAAACTGCAGGTCTATCAAATCCATGCTAACTACTTATATTGTAACTGCTAATAACATTTCATCAAATGATAATAAGTCCAAGGGTGAAAGTTATACCAGATGGAGCAGTTGTACAAGTAGCCACCTCCTAGCCACCAACACAAACTGGTCACAACAGCCAGGAAGAACAGACTAAAAATATAGGTGCCATTCTTGATTGAGTGGCCAATTAACAGATATTAATAAACCCATATTAGGGAAACTGAATTTTTTTTATTTGGAATAAATATTGTGAGAACAAAAACCTGCAGAACAGCGCACCATAAAAAAAGGGTTCTAAATCCAGTCATGGTGATACACAGATAATCCTAGCATTCTGGGAGGCTTAGGCAGGAGGAACACCATGAGTGTGCAGGTAACTATGAATAAATCGTGAATTCAAGGCTAGTGTGGACTAGCTACATAGCAAAACCTTGTCCTGAAACAAAAAAGAAGGAAGGGGAGAAGGGAAGAAGGGAGAAAAGCAGAGAGAGAGGAAGGGTGGAAGGGTGGAAGGAAGGAAGGAAGGAAAGAAGGAAGGAAGGAAGGAAAGAAGGAAAGAAGAAAAGAAGGAAAGAAGGAAAGAAGGAAGGAAGGAAAGAAGGAAGGGAAATCAGGGTCCCCAAAATATATCAGATATTCTCTGATAAATAATGCAAAATCAGCTGGAAATTTAATTCGAGACTGATTAATAAATTGCTTTTGTCACAGGAAACAAATTAAGTATAATAGTGCAATGATTCTTCATTTATTTCACACAACGGAAGTAAGTTGTCCATATAAATACAATTCACAGCAACCCTCACTACTAACCTTATGACAGAGCCAGGAATGTAGCTCACATAACCTGGCAAGCACAGGGTCAGGGGTCAAGAAGGAAAACCAACCAACAAAGCCAAATGACAGCTAAACCATTAACATCACAATTAAGTATTTTAGCTGGAAATACTTTAAATTACATTTTATTCTTTCTTGGTATCTTAAATCCAAATTTTGAACAAACTTGAAACTCTTTCTTTTAATGGCTCGGGCTCATTATGATCAATTATTCTTCTACTGAGCTCTAATGAAGCCCAGAGGGACAGCAAGGATGTGGGGAAGTGTCTGCTGCAGCAACTCAGTGGCCTCCCAGGGTTGGGCTTTCACTCTCACTGTCACGTGACCCAGCTAGTTACCACTGCTCTCATGGGGACTGCTCTACTCTGTAGCCAAGGTGCCCAATCCTCATCACCACAATGACTTCCATTTCTACCCAAAACACCTTGACATTTAGTGCTTTTATCACTAGTAGAGGCCAATGATGAACAAAGTTCTTTAGGCATTGTATTGCTTGCTTCACTTAAAGAACATGTGTTATTGCTTGTTTATATCCCTCTAATTACATTTTACAAGACTAAGCTAGCTACTAGCTCCACCAACAGGATGATTTAATGATGGTAACAATGACAAGTGTCACAAATTCCACACTGGGATTAATGTTTTAATGAATCTGCATAACATTGTGAGGCACATAAATGACTGTCTTATTTTACAAAGATAGAAATCAATCAAAAAATAAACAATAAAGATGGCAGACTAGCAGACACGCCACGTCCCTCGGGTAACAAGGGTCAGGGGTTTCAGCAGGGATCCAGGTCGTGGACATAAGCTGCAGTCACACTCTGAGCCCCAGATACCTCCCAGCACACGATTCTCACCAGTGGAAGCTTCCATCGAGGACCGTGCTCGCCAGAGGCAGTGAGTTGTCACGAACCGTCAAGCCCGGCCAGAGCAGCCTCAGCCTGCCGGCTGACAGAGGCTTTTCCTCAGCCTCTGCCAGCTTCCCTCGGGTTCCCTCCCTCTGCGTGTTCCGCGTGTCTATCCTGTCCCTCCCAGGCCCTTGAGTTTCTCTCATATTCAACTCTTTTTTTCTTTTTTTCTCTTTTTTCTTCTTTTCTTTTTCGCTTGTTCCTATGTAACCCCTCCCCCATCCCCCTGGTCTCCAGCGTATGTCCCGCCCCTCCAGGTCCTTGCTAATCCATATCCTGGCTTAACTTTTGCTTTTGTTTTTGACCTGCTGACCGGGACCTGGGATCATACGTGGCCCCTCTCCCCAGGC
>PVHP010000950.1:0-120483 GCA_004024765.1 Zapus hudsonius | reverse complement strand
GTTGCCTGCATGGAGCCCGATGGAGCCATGAGGATGAACTGTGGGTTGCAATGGAGACCCAGTGAATTCCAGGACTATGGATGGGTGCCAAGGCGAGCTGCCAGCACCGGATGACGTTTTCCCGGACTGTGAGTAGCCGAGCTGGAGGGGCAGAATTGAATCTCCAAGAGACTTGTGTTATTGGTTAAGAATCATTGAGTTTGGGGTTAGAGATTGATGGTGCCCTGTTTGTTTTGAATTTTGTATTGTATTGGTCAATCTGTTTTTGCTGTGCCTCATGCTTTGCATTGTGAATGTTCTGTGCCATTATGGGTTTATTTTTGGTATTATGGCTCAGTTGAAAGCTGTGGGGACTTATGAGTTGAGCTGAACACATTGTATTTGCATCATGTATGATTATTAGTTTGTGGGGGCCAGGGGCGGACTGTCATGGTTTGATACAGGTGTCCGTCACAAACAATTGAATGTGTTCTGATGGATCGATCCTCAGCTGATGGCAGTTTGGGTTTTACAACCTCAATGAAGCTGTGTTGTTGGGGCAGGCTTATGGGGGTTAAAAGCCAGCTTCCCCTTGCCAGTATTTGGCACACCTTCCTGCCGCTGTTTGCAGTGCTGTGGCAGAGGTGATGTCCAGCCCTCTGCTCATGCCATCGTTTTCCCTGCCCGAATGGAGTCTCCCCTCGAGTCTGTAAGCCAAATAAACCCATTCCTCCACAAGCCACTTTTGTTTGGGTTCTTTCTTTGCAGCAACTAGAAAGCTGACTGCAACATCTTGAATCGGTTAATTAATGTGGAGAGACCCTCCTTAACTACGAATGACATCATCCCATAGGCAGGAGTCCTGGCTGAGTAGCAGCACGTTTGTGCTCCTGCTGCCATGACTTCCTTGCCCTGATGGACTGTAAGGTGAAGTATAAACTGAAATAAATCCTTCCTCCCTTAAACTGATTTTTGCCAAGTATTTTATCTCATGAATGATCATGTAACTAATACAGCTCAGACATGTTGAAAATAGAAAGCTAAGTAAAGAATGGATGTGTTAGGCAGAAAAAGAGTACAAATAGGTTTGAAGAAATGGGTGAAGTACCTCCAAAGAATTTTCATTTATCTACCATTGCTAGCTGAAAGAAAATTTACTTTTTTTGGTGTTTCCTTCTACAAAGAAATTATAAAATGGCTTAAGTAGAATCCATGTATTTGGCTCATTTCATACAACAAAAATGTAACAGAAGGCATGCAAAACATACAAGAGATAAGGGAAGTGATCTTACATTTGATAACACCAGGAAACAAAATGAGAAGCAGGTGACAGGTTAAGCTGTCTTCAAGCTTTAAAATGTCCTAATTTTCAGTTTTGAGTTCTTAGAAATAATTTCTACAATACAAAGAATAGTAACTACTACAGAAATAATGCATAAATGAGGAATAAATCATAATTACTTTCTCTGAAGCTTACTGGGCTTAGTGTTCCTAAATGTCAAAATAATGAAACAGGATATTGCACCTTGCCATCAGGTGTAACATGATAAGGCAAGATCTAGTGCCTTTTTCTGCTAGATTCACACAGTACAATGCCAACACAACTTAGCCACAAACTGATAGATTGAGGGTTTCTTGCCTCTAAGCCTTGTATATACTCTCTCAAACAGACCATTTCTTCAATCACAGCCATTACTGACTAACTCTTGCACATTTCTCAAGTCTCAGCTGAGGTTTTAGTATTAAACAATGGCAACAATAAAAACAGCAACAAGAAAATTATTTCTTTTTCTGCCTCAACCTCCCTGTTATTGCTAGTCTGTGCTGGCTGCTTTTCCTATGTGTTCCTTTTCCTATCTTAAGAACATTGCATTTAGTATACAATCATGTAATTATTCTTACCCCTTATACTTAGTGGTATCCTTGAGCCTATAAGCTTGGTGGAACTAAATTTTATTTGTTTCAATCAGGACTATTTCCTGAGGAAACAGAAAGGAAAATGCACATAAGTAAGTAGGATAAGTCAAATGAATAACAACAGAAGGATGCAAAGGTAAATAAATAAACAAATGGCTCCTGATACAGGCTGACTTTATGCATACTGTGGTTCAAGTGGTGCTGCTACTATCTCCAAAATAACTCCCATTCTTTTTTTAGCTAAGTCTGACTTTCTACTACTTACATTAAAAAAAAAGAGGGCAGGGATTCTTTATAAAAATCCATTTAGTTTTAGTAGGTATGTTAGGAATATACAAATTTACATTATCATGTTCTGATTCCACCTTACTAAAGAATATAAAATTTCTAACAGGCATACAGATATAGTAAGATTCTAGGGCAGTATTTATCGTTTGAACTCTTTAGTGATAGTGATATGACATGTGAATAACAAAATGTATTCTTAATTTTATTTAAATTTAACTTGTATAGACATTTGTTTTGACTGGCTACTGTACTTTACAGTAAAGATTTAGAAGGAATAAAAACACCAAAAATAAAAAAGAGAAGTAATGCAGAACAATAGGAATGTCTCTGTAAACGTCACTGTTATACTCATAGTTTCAGTTGTCATTTAGGAACTATTTGAGTTAGAAAATAGATTACAACAATAAAGTCAGAGAGGAAGAGAGAATGTGGTCTTTAGATCAGCTATATAAATATTATATATATATATATATATATATATATATATATATATATATTATGTGTGAAGAACACTAGCATTTCAACATTTTGCATTTTAAAAAAATCTTTTAATATCCAAGTCCAGAAAGAATCTTTACATTTTCTCATGGACTAGAATGCCACCACGATGTACACAAATATTCATTTTCTTCATGTCATTTGATATAAGTTAATTTGATTTAGAACCTCAAATTTCTGAAAGCTTTTTTTGTCTTTTGAATATATCTTTACACTTGTCCTTGTTTTCAACATTTTTTAATGATGTTGAGTCATGGCATGCTGACATTTTCCATAATGCTTAATGGTACATGATGACTTTGCAACCAGAAACAAAGACCATTTAGGAGGCATTTAATGAATGGAACCACTACCAGAATCAATAACTGCAGTGGATCATTCCTAAGTTTAGGATAAATCTTTCACGTGTGCAAATAACTTATCTAATAACTTTACTTTGTACTATTGGTACAGAGACTTCAGATAAATATGCAAATTTTCTTGTTCTTTGACTTTCTATAATTGGGCATCATTACATGTGCTTAATGTTCATAATTTATGAGAATGTAAATGTTCATAAAATATTTCGCCACTGCTGACTGCCAAATGTATGGGTGAAAAAATGTAAATTTTCAGAAGTTAAATGTGGTAATGAGTTAAAGTAGAAATTTTTAAAAAATATTTTATTCATTTTCAAGGAGAGCGAGAAAAAGAAAGAGAAAGAGAGAGAGAGAGAGAGAGAGAGAGAGAGAGAGAGAGAGAGAGAGAGAGAGAGAGAGAGAGAGAGCACCAGGGCCACCACCTTGTGGGTCTGGCTTATGTGAGACCTGGGGAATTGAACTAGGGGCCTTAGGCACTGGAGGGAAGTACCTTAACCTCTGAGCCATCTCTCCAGCACTAAAGTAGAAAATTTTAACAGACTATTTCTATCATGGTATATTTAAGGGTCTAGCTTAAGAATTTATCAAGCTTTTGTAATATATAATCTTTTTATACATAAACACAATCATAGTTTGTCTGCTCTACCTAGATAATAAATGTATATTTATCCACCTATTGTGGGAATATCAATTACTTTAGTAACTCTTGTTATTTAACTAGGGAAACAAAGCAATTTTAACCAGTAGTTTGACTATAATGATTGAATGAATTGAACATTTAATTGTATTAGATACTTTCCTTCATAAGCCCAAGATAGAGCAGATTTACTGTCATTCTTTCTTTAAAAAAATTAAGTCTGAAATTGAACCAACTTTATCTGTAATAATGAATACATATGTTTGCTTTTATTTAAATCAGTTGCATTAAAATTTGATTTGAAATTGAAGCTACAAGAGTTTGTAAATGAATATAATTCTAAGAAACTAAAGCTCTGGCATAACAAAGGATTTTAGGTTTAGGATTTTTGGTATTTTTAAAGCAATCACCTAGAATTCCAAATATTCTTTTTAAATATCTTTATTATGAATAAGTATATACATTGTATGAACAAGTCTTGTGAAGACATCCCTATTTCCCTCCTCTCTGTCCCCTATCCACTGGGATACTTCCTTGATGTACATTCTGGATCTGTCCATAGGATAGGGGGTATGAACTGCACCAGAGGTAGCCAGTTTTTGGTTCTTTTTTTCCTTCCTCCTTGTGTATTGTTGCTGAGGGGGACAATGTCTCTCGACATTCTCCCCCATCATGGCTCTTACATTCTCAGTTCCCTTAGTCATAGTGGGTGAGTTTTAAGTCTGTTTTATTGTTGAGATCTTAAGTATCTATGGATCTTTGCTCTGGGTTGTGCTGGGGAATGTTGGTGTCTGTCTCCATTGGCATTTCATGGGTTATCAGACTTGTTGTGGTGATTGGTCTTCTGTTTGTTTTGTCACTTTGTAATAGGTTTCATTTGGGCCATGTGTGAAGGCTATGTGTGGTTTGTCTCCTGTCAGGATGTCAGCCTTCATTCAATGACTTATTGGTGGAATTGAGTGTAGCTTATAAATCACTATACTTCAAAAAGTCTCTTCAGCCTCCTTAACAGCTGAGCCATGCCTCCAGTCCTGTATACTGATTTTTATACTTTTACAACATTTGTCATCCGTCTTTATTTTTGTTTGTTTGTTTAAGGTATTTTTATCTATCCATTATTTTATTTGCTTATTTATTTATTTATTTATTTAGAGTGTGTGTATGTGTGTTTGTGTGTGTTTATGTGTAGCAAGGGACACATGTGCCACTCATGAGTGTTGGTGAATCAAACACAGGCCAACAGGTTTTATAAGCAAATACTTTTAACCACTGAGTCATAAGCAAATGCTTTTAACCACTGAGTCATCTCCCTAGCCCTTTCATTATTTTTGTTTGAAGGTCACTTTTTTTGAGAGGCCTGAGATGAAGTGTCATTGTGGTTTTAACTTGCATTTCCTGGATGGTTAACAGTGTTGTGCAGCTTGTCATACATGTACATGCCATTCGTATATATTCTTTGGAGAAATACCTATTCATGAACTTTGTACACTTTTTAAAGAATTATTAGGTTTGGGGATACTGAGCTTTTGCCTGGTTTTGGTGTCATGGGCAGATATTTTTGAGACATGTAAGGAAACTTTTCCTTATGTTTGCTTTCAGAATTTTTATGGTTTCAGATATTTCATTTACATCTTAAACCCATTATTGTTTGTGTGGTGTAAGTGTCCAAAGCCATTCTTTTAGGTATATATAACCAGTTCTTCACTCTGTATTGTGAGTTTATATACACCCTAGATCAACACATGACACATCATAAGCCTTCCAGAAAGTATTTCTTTCTGTCCCCCACACCACTACTTTTCTGATTTTGATTTGCAAGTTTACAATTTCCCATGGTGTAACTTCATAAATTTGGACTTATGTCTCAAAAGTCCTTATTTTGAAGGGATAATGATAGTTTTTATACACATAAAATTCATAATAGGTCAGACATTCATGAAGCCAGTAAGGGCTCTTTACCAGTCACAGTGTACAACTGAGTGTAGAATTGTGTAAGTACTTTTTCTGACATTTCCCTGTTTATATTAAGAACTCTTTACATTTTAGTTCCTCATATTTATTAAGTTGACACTTCATCATCATTATGACTAAATGTCTTTTAAGTCCTTCTTATTTTCGAAGCAAATACTTTACTTCTGGTTTTATTTACTTCCATAGTTATTCTAGAAGCCATAGTCAAACATTAGAATAACAGTTTTAATAGACTTCCAGCATTAGCATATTTGTTGCACCCAGTCCTAAAGCTGGAATAAATCCCCAGTGTCTGTTTTTCTACACTCTGATACCAGCTGCTAAGAAATGCTGAAGAAAAATCAAGATACTGTGCTTCTTAAGATGATTAAATTTGGTGCTTGGCTGCTGTTCAGCAATCCTTTCATTTATCTTTTCTTAATGTCATTCTACAATATTTACAACAGTTATCCTCAGTCATTTCCTGTCCATTTAAGCTTCTGGCCCCAATTCTATCTCTGCATTTAGTAGTTAACTTAATTTCTTACTTTATTGAAATAAGACCCTACTGAATGAACTCCTTTGACAACCTGTTCTCCATTGTAAACCTTTTCTGAATTGCTCATCATTTTTTCTATAAGATAAAAAAAAACATGAAAGTATCCCTCTTTCTTTCTATTCCCTCCTGGAGATATCATGTCCATTATCCTTTTCTATTTTGCATCTTAATTATTTTCTTAAATCCACCCGTATACCCTGATCTAGGAAAGAGAAAAAGAAGACAAACAGCAATTATTCAATCAAAATATATTCATATGAACTGATAATCAACCAAAATTTCTCATATATGTAAGTTTTTTAATCAGAAGTTCTCTCAAAAATATAATTATGTAGTCACTTTGACTATTACCACCCACTTTTCAACTCACTTTTGGTGAAGCCATTTCTCCCCACCCGTCCATAGAAAAAATGTTTTGATGTTTATTAATAGCCTTATAATTGCTGGTCCTGTCTTCTCCTCACTCTACTTAGCTTCTTTGTAACATTTATTATAACCTAGCAAACTGACTATCTGTATTCAAGTTGTCTGCACTCTTGGTTTACATGATTCCTCTGCTTTGTGGATATTTCTCCCAGTATGGGTATTTGCCCCTATCTCTTCTGAGTACCTAGTTAACTTTTACCTGCTTCTCACATTGGAGACATTATCTAAGTTTATTTTTAAATTCATTTTTAATATTCTCTTCTATAATAATTTAATTCATATACATGATTTCAAATATCAATTATGTCCACATGATATCTCTGACACTATAACTTTGGAAACAATTTCCCTTCATAATTCTGACTGTTGAATGAATATTTGATGACTGTGAGCTAGATAAATGTCCATACATGAAACTCCACACAGCCAAAAGTTAACCTATTCTATTGCCTGTTTGCCTACCAGATCTAGATGTTAAGACTCTATGGATGAAAACACTGCATGCTTTGTTTGTAGGACACTAAAAAAATCAAGATATAGCTGAACTTGAAGCTATCATGATGCTGGAAAAAGCTTGATAGCAGGTTGGGGGAGAAAAGTCATTGATGGTTTTAACAAGCTGTGCAAGCTACACTTCTAGCTAGCCAGGCAAATTGTGCCAAATGGTACAAAGGTGGCATATCTATCATGTGGGAAACCAACTGCTCTCTGAATGGGATGTAAGGACCACTAGATGCCTGGTACTGAGTCAAATGCCTATGGCTGGAAAGGTGATAAGCCCTGTGGTGAAGTTAATACTGTTTTGTAGCTAAATAGATACATTATGCTCAAGAAACTGCCCTCTAAATATTTCTTTGATGCTACTCTCACTTTTGGTTAGAGAAACTTTTCAGAGATTAATGACTAGAGATACTCAAAACTCATGAAAATGCTGAGAAATGACAGTGGAGTGTTTAATATTCAATGTTCAGGGACCATTGTGGAAGGAGGTGGCAGAAAGAACATGGAGTCAAATGATGGGGAGGAGTGCTTTGGAATGCTGTCTTCCAGACACAAATTGACTGTAGTTTCCATGACCTTATAGGGGCTGACACAGCCTACACAAAGCCTGCATAATATGAGTACAGTTTGATGTCCTTAAAATATCAGAGGAAAAGAAGAAGGAGTTCAGTGAAGGGACTATATGGGAGTGAGGACAAAGTGGGGTGATAAGAAGGGATTATGATCATGGTACATTGTTCAAATATATGGAGGTTGTCAATAACATTATTAATTAGCCTATTATTTGTATTATTCAATATTTTCCATTTATTTACTTTTTCCAAACAATCAAGATTCATAAATTCAGGTGTCATAAATAAAATCTGCAGTGTTACTTAACACATAATTAACACAACTAGTTAGGAAGAATTTGTTAGTGTGTTTATGTGTGAGGGGAGGTTGCACTCTTGTGTCCTTTGCCTTCTTTGAGGCAGGTCTTTTTTTTTTAATTCACTGTTGGTATTGCCAAGCTAGCTGACCCATCAGCTTCTGGGCAATTCTTCTATCTCTTTCTGCCTATTGGCATGCTGTAATTCCAGATGCCTGCTGCAGCATCAAGCTTTGACAGGTTTTCTTGGGATCTGAACTCAGATACTCAAGCTTAATCAGCAAGTACTTTAGGCACTGAGCCATCTTCCCAGCCCCAAGGATTTCCTATTCAGCCCATAAAGTCTTATTCTCTCTCTCTCTCCCTCCTACTTTCTTATCTCACTTCATTGCAGCACACTCTCTCCTTTTGTTCTCACTGCTACTCATACATACTCAGCTTTTTAGTACATCACAACTTGTCTTATTCTATTCACTTAGATACCTGAGTTCTAATGTGCCCTCATTCAAATCTATGCACCAGTATACAAATATTACAACAGCCACTCTGTTCCATGCAATGAGTTGTCTTCTAGATCTTTCTCCTACCAAGTGAATGGAATGAAGTCCAATTTGCTTACCTTGAATTGAATTTTTTGTGTTTTGATTTTACATTTTTCTGACTTTATTTCCTATTTCTGTGCATACATCCTATCTATAGACAAAATATATTACTTAATATTCAACACATCACACAATTCTTTTCTGCCTATAATTTTCTCATCTAGAAAAATCTTTCACACATTATTGTTGAAACCATAAACAACCTTCAAGACCCAAGTACTGTTTTCTGTGTAGCTTCCTTTGTTTGCTCATGACAGAAATTGATTGTTATCTTACATGGGGCACTAGATTCCAATTTTGTTTCCTTTGTTGCCTAATATGTACTTCATATTTAATTAATAAGTTACTTATATTTATGAATGACTCTGATACTCAACTCTTAGCTCCACAAATATATAAATTTAAACTTATTCATTCCTTATCTCACCGTAACAACAACCACAGTACTAGTATCCTTAGTAACAGCTAAAAAAACTGTAAAATGGATGCCAAATTATAAATGAATCAAACATTCAAATATGTAGATTTTTATTTTTTTAAAAATATTTTATTTATTCATTTTCAGAGAGAGAGAGAAAGAGAGAGAGAGAGAGAGAGAGAGAGAGAGAGAGAGAGAGAGAGAGAGAGAGAGAGAGAGAGAACCAGGGCCACCTGGGTCTGGCTTATGTGGGCCTGGGGAATTGAACCCTGGGGCTTTAGGCACTGGAGGCAAGTGCCTTAACCGCTGAGCCATCTCTCCAGCCCCAAATTTGTAGATTTTTCTATGTAGATATTCAAACATTTTATAATAACTAACTGACATATTGAAAATATGATTATTAACAAAAGAGGGACATTTTCATTACCTGTATTAAGGACTAAGTGGCAAGGCAATTTACTTGAATTGCAAATCTCAGGTGTTTGTACTGCTGGACAAGTGTTCTCTCCCCTGACCATCCTGACTCTCAAAGTAATTTAATACAGGTTAAATTAGAAGCAAATTTCAATCTCCTTTGTTCATCCAACACTTAGCTTTAGTAGCCATATTTCTCTGGGTAGACCACTACCAACAAGTCCATATTCCCTCATTTATTTCTTCACCCTCTTGACACTGGCTAGTGTCAGTCTTCATTGTCACCTTGGATAGAAATGCACTCCAAAAGATATCCTTTCTTCTGACTCTTTTAGCTTCCATACTCCTGCAAGCATCAGATTTGCTAAGCTTCCTTTCTTTCCTGTGATCATTCCTAGAGTGTGCTGAATTTACCTGCACTAAATTTTCCATGTTGTTGTTGGCCTCACACAGTAGAGGGAAAAAAAAGGTTGCAGCTGAACGGAGGAGAAGGGAGGATAATGCCTCTATTTTCTGTAGAAAGAGATGAGATCTTTTTTTAAAGATGTCATTTTCTTTTAGATGCAGAAAGACTCCCTTTTGTGTCCTTTTATGTACCAAGGTCATGGAAAGAGTAGGAAGAAGCTACTTCCTGGGAAGATAGTGAAACCTGAGCTGTCGGGCATCATTTAGGCATAAAGATCATGAAGTACTTTGCTAACCTCTAGTGTATCCAAGATGTCCATGGGATGGATCATGATAAACATTCTACAGTGGCAGTTCAATACATCAGCTTTAGATGTAACAGTAAAAAATAGCAATTGAAGAGAGACAGTCATTATCTGATATGCCTAGAGTACACGGTCAGATGTATCTCTTTGTATATGGATCTTTCTCTCTCTCTCTTTCTCTCTCTGTGTGTGTGCGTGCATGTGTGCGTGCGTGTTTAAGGCATAATTATTGAGAGTAGAACAGTCTGGATCAGACAAACCAGACAGTATTTCCATAATTCCAACAAAAGCAATTAGAAAAACACCAATATTGAAAGCACTAGTAACTTTGATTACTTCATGACAGATTGTGTGCTATGATTTTATTTAATTGTCCTTAGGGCTAATTTTGAAATTTTATTTATCCTTTTTAAAAATTTATTTCTGAGTCGGAGAAAGAGAAAGATTGAGAATGGGTCCACCAGTGCATTGCAAACAAATTCCAAATGCATGTGCCACTTTGTGCATCTGGCTTTACATGGGAAATTTGGGATTGAACCTGGGTCATTAGGCTTAGTAGGCAAGTACTTTAACCACTAAGCCCTATCTCCAGCCCTGAAATTTTATTTATTCTTAAAGGATATAAAACCACAATTCCATCTTTCCTTACAAAATACATAAAACACACCCAACTTATTATACTTCTAATTTGTAATCAAAATTTGGAAGGTTTACAGAAAGTATTCACTGCCTGGAGAACTAGCACATCTAATTTTCACTACAACTGTATATGACAACTAAATATGTAAAATAGTTCATCTATTATAAACAAAATGGAATTATTTATTCAATATATAATGACCTCTACTTCTGAATGAATTCAGAAAACTCTGTATATAAATAATAATCAGTAAAATCTGATACACAAGATATGCTTAAGTAATGATGAATATTAAAATGTATCAATTTTTCAACAGCAGTATGTGAATTTATAGAAAAATAATAGGCAGTTTATTGTGCCTTCTTTTATCACCAAATATATCTCAAAACTTTACTGAGTGTTTCCAGTGAATTTTCTAATCATAAAACTCTGGGAAATGAAATTTAATTTATGGCCTATGATCATAATGTGATTCTAAGCATTTTTTATGAATTCAGAAAATTTCCTCTTAAATTCAGTTCTTCCAATTCAGTGAGGATTAAAACATTTTTAGCTTAAAAATTAAATTGTTAAAAGATACCAATTTCACTGTTTCATTAGTGTGAAAAATATCACATAGGTAAAGGTAACAATTTTTTTCAGTGGTATGAAGATAATACAGGAGAATAATTGTAAATACAACCAAATAATAACAGATAAACCTGCAATGTAAATAGCAATAATAAAGTGACAGCTTCTGCCCAAATACTGTCATCGGATACTGATTGTACAGCACTGTAATTATCAGAACGGACATATGTAAAATGATTATAAATTCATGGTATGTAGAATTAAGTCATATGTTACAGATTTTTACTAGGTACATGCATGATTGGAGGGAACAAAGGATTTTTAAACAATGTAAAGATATGCAATTCATCTAAAATGGTACACAGCACAGTAAAATTATAAGATAATTTTTATGATTAAAGATGAAATAATAAACCTAAACACTTGAATGTGTGAACCTCATTACATTCAGTTCTTACTATGGCTTTTGTGACAGATTTAGTTGTCCTTCCTGTAAGTACTTTAATAGTAAGTCAATCACAGGAAAGGTTACAAAATTACAAATCAGATTTATCACAATTTATATGATTGGTTCCTAGAACAAAAATTAATTAGAATGGTTGTTACTCTTATACAATTGCATGCATTAAATACAAATATTTGGTACAAATGTGTAGCCTCCTGTATACCTCAAAGGTTGTCCTTAAAAAATACTTCACTTTTCACTTATGGGTTAAAATATAAGAGTGTATTGTCCAAGAATGTATTGATTTTCCATGATCCTGAAATTACTACAGATACTTTCTCTATGAATTCATAACCATCCTATAGCTATTGGAAGATGTCTTATTCTTTGCAGTAAGTTTTGCTTAACATAATGCATTATTTTCCATATTTTAGTCAAACTCAATATTTGACAGTGTGTATGTGGCAAGGATATTAACTAGTGGATATATAGTTTGTTTATGAAAAATTTCTCAGGAAATAAAATTTTATTTCCTGGTTTTATACTCAAAAAGTTATTAATTTTGTGCACAGGATGGTTTTGGATTACTAATGTTTGCCCAATGCTAGAAGCATGCATAAATTGACATTCAGTCAAAGGAAAATGAAAGTAATATAATTCATAATTCTTCAAGAAAAGATCTTGTGTTAATTTTTACACCAATATCCCATTTTTTTGTGAGCAATAGCCTGTGTCTACATGAAACAAAAACATCTGGATGTAAAGTGAAAATTGTAGTCAGTCATCTAGATGTTTCCAAATATCCAGATGCTTTGTGTTGGTTAGACAAAGATTTTAAATTATTGACTGAAATGTTCATTCTCAAAGTTAACATGAAGAGATTATTCTATCTGGTGTGCTGGAGAGTCAGGCAGAAGATAGAAGATAAAGCAGGAAACCACAATGTAGAAAGAATCACTAGATAATACTCCTACTTATTTTATTCTCACATTGACTTTTCCCCTTTTTGTATTATGATTAACAGAAACTTTAGCATGGTTTTATTTTCTTCTCAAAGTCTTATAATTTATTTTAAAAAAAATGTTGTGCTAATTTCAAAAATTCATAAGCTACAATGTAGTTCACAAGTATTAGTTTAGAATAATACTTTTAAAGCCAGATGTGATAGCACACACATCACTCTAATACCAGCATGTAAGAGTCAGTCAAAGGGGCAGTAATATCATGAGTTCAAGGCCAACCCCAGCTACATTGTAAAGCCCTGTTTCAAAAATCCAGGGGCTACATATGTAATTCACTGTTAGAACAATTGCCTACTATGTTGTTCATTGCCTTGTGTTTTATCTCAGTGCTGAAAAATGGAACCACTGTGTACCTGCAGATTTTGTGGATAGTTGGCAAAGACAATTTTGTAAAGCAAAAGAGTATTTTTATAAGACCTTTAAGTAAAGTATGAATGAGAATAATTAGTAATCCTAGGTGCTTTGTTTCCTCATTAAATATTTTGTTAGTCTCATAATTAGAAATATTGATAGATTTAGTTGTTGATTCCATCAAGCACAACTACTTTAAAATATCTACAAAGTGTAATTGTGTCTAGCAAACAAGACAGAAAAACTTGAACTTCTATAAACAAGGAGAAAGACTGCATTACAAATGCAAGGGAAATCTACATGTTACTTAATGAATCTTTGAGCCACAACCATGTGCCAGCATCTATGCATGGATTCAGGGACACAGTTGAATCTGCTACATTTTTACCATCAAGCAACTTATATTCCAGTAGACAGCATATAAATGTTAAGAGATGATGACAGTAAAGTTCATTAATGCAAAGGTACTAGGTAGAATGTTATTGATACTTCAATCACTTAGTCACCATGTGCCTGGAGATTTTTAAGTATCTTTGGTAAAGATACTTTGATGAGGCAAAAAGGGCTCCTCTCCAAGATCTTCAAAGAAAAGGTGAAAGAGGATAATTAGACATTTTGAAAAATATTTTAAAATGTAAATGGCAAAAAAGAGATACTCAGGAAAATATGATTTTAAGAACCTGAATTAAAGCTTGCTATATACTTGAATTCACCTGCTATGTGTGAGACTCCAGACTCAATCCCTAGCATCACAAAAAGATAATAGATAAATAAAATTGAAAATTAAGAATGACAAAATATCCACTATTAACGCTAAACATTTTACTTTGCATTGCTCTGAAGCAATTTGTTGACTCACATGTAACATGAACAGAAAAATCAAGCTTTAAGCAATTGTATAAAGCATAGACTACTAAGATTTGGAGAGGTTTTGCAGATGTTTCTGTCAGTTTCATGGGTCTGATAGGAAAAAAATGAAGTTCAAAGCAACCAAAGGACCCAATAAATATTTGAGAAAGGTCACTAAGTAAAGGAAAAAAATCCAAGGAAGTAAACCCAACAGATCAAACAAGTTTGTCTCCCGAGGTATTCATCAAATTGTAAGTGGTACAAAAACTAATGTGGAGGAGCATACTAGAAAATGGCTCTGAAGAGTTTGAGAAGCTAAGCATATATAAGTATATACATTAAGATTTTTGTGAGATAATTAGAGCATCTCTAATATGCAATAAAGTTCTTCTGCTAGGCATTGTACAATTTAAACAATTACAAGAACTGCTGAAGAATATGAAAGGCTGATGCCTCTTACCTAGTGTTGGCCTAAAATCAGCAAAGGTCATCAGCGTCAATATTGTAAATGACACTCATTACTTGAAGCAGAAAAGACTCAGGGAGAACAGCAACCCATGAAAATTAATCGAAATCCAACTGTAATACATACTTGTCCATTACCATATTTGAATTGTTCAATGAAGGTGATGCAGTGTGTAGGAGGAGCTCACTACCTTTGCCATGGAGCTGCATATGTGCCCATCATAGGATTCAGATAAGAAAGATATCTGATAGGCACTGAAGTAGCTGCACTTTTGATTAATGCTTTAAAGTAACAAATCGAAAGATCTCTCATAACTCATATGAGTTAAAATGTGTCCTTGGCCCCGGAACTGACTCTAATCTTTAAAGTGCAATGGCAACTACCATATTTCAATCTTTCAAATCTCACAAGTATAATCCCTAGAGTCAAATGGAGAAAATCTGAAACCTTTCTGTGAGAGAAATGCAAATCCAAGTTCACCTTATATATTGAATATAGTCCTCAAAGTCCAGGCTGAGCAGTAAAACAAAAGAAAGAAACCAACTTGGAAAACAGCATGTCAAATTGTTACTATTTGTAAGTGAAATAACTTTATATATAAATAACTCACAAATTGACAAAAAAGCAATTCTTAGAATAATTTAATTCAGTAAAGTAGTGGAATTCAAAATCAAAGTGAAAAATCTAGTATTAATAAATATCAATATTGAATCTTCTGAAATCGAAATCTAGAAAGCAATCTCATTTTGAAAAGCTATAAAAATAACTTACCTGATCAAACATTTAACAGAAGTTTACAGTTTTTATAATGAAATTATAAAATACTTATGAAATAAATTGAGTAGATATTCAATGTTTATGGATTGGAAGAATAGGTATTTCAAAATGTTTACACTGCCCCATATGATTTTTAGATTCTAGGTAATCTTTATCAAGATACCAGTGTCATTCTTCACAGAACAATAAAAAGCAAAATGTATATGGAGACACAACAGTCCCTAATACTCAAATCCATCTTAAGCAAAGAGATGAAACATTGTACTTGATCTTCAAATTTAAGAGGTAGCTATAGTTAATAATCAAAAGAGCATATGATACTGGCATGAAAACAAAGTCATAAACACCAGGCATGGTGACGCATGCCTTTAATTCCATCACCCAGAAGGCAGAGGTAGGAGGACCTTCATGAGTTTGAGGCCAACCTGAGACTACATAGCGAATTCCAGGTCATCATGGAGTAGAGGGAGACTCTACTTCAAAAAACAGACAAAAAAATCATATGCTAATGGAGTATGATGGTCACCAAAACTCAAACATCTAAAGACAACTAACACCTTACACAGTCATTAAGGGACTCCTTCCAACTGCAGTCAGGACACACAGCTTCAGGTAGTTTGGCAACTCCCTGGCACCTTCCCCACTACACCTGCTCTGGGTAGTGCTTCACGCACAGCCATCCCCTGACACTATGGATGACATGCCACTCCCATGAGTTTTTCCTACCTGCTCAGTCAGGCAATATGCTGCTCCCAGCACCTTCCTGCCCTTATGTCTAATCCTGCAAGTCCTCCACATTAGTACTGTTACACCTTCAACAATGTTCCAATTCCGAAACTGCCATCAGCAGGGGGCCAAGCATACAGAACACATTATGGGAGACACCTGAATCAAAGCACTACAGGGTCAATTTTATTAAAAGTGACAGTGAAAGAAAAAGTCTTAGGCAACTGTCCAAAAGACAGAAGATTGATATCTAGAATATACAATGAACTCAAAAACTAACCACTCAGAAAATAACACCATTGAAAGTGGGCTTTGGAACTGAACAGAGAGTTCTCAAAAGAAGAAATACAAATAGCCAATGTTGTAATTTGAATGCGATAGTTCAAATGTATGGCACTATAAACTCAGTCATTTTGATTCAACTTCCTACTTGAACCCCTGGCAGGCCCTTGTAGCTCCTGCTGTAAGGGTATGCCACTGGGGTCAGATCCTAGTGTAGTGCCCTAGGTGTGTTTGGAGGCAGATATTCAGTCCAGCCCTACAAAGTATGTTCAGAGCAATTTGAGCTATAGTGGACTGTGGTTGCTAGTGGTGCTGGTTGGTGGTGGTTTCTTTCTCCTCATGTCTATGAAAGGGAGGCAGCTTCTTCCACCATTAATGGTGTTTCCCTGGACTCTAAGCCTGAAATAAACCTTTCCCTCCATAAACTGCTTTTGGTCAGGTGGTCTCAGGAATGAAGAACAGACTCTGACAGCTAATATGTATCTAAATAAGTGTTTATTATTCTTAGCCATAAAGGAAATGCAAATTACAACTACCCGAGATTCCATCTCACTCCAGTTAGAATGACTACCATCAAAAAATCAAAAGAAAATAAATGCTGGCAAGGGTGTGGGGAATGGCATACCCTTATTCCCTGTTGGTGGGAAAGAAAGCTGATGCAGCCATTATCAAGAGAAGTGTGGAGGCTTTTTAAAAAGCTAAAACTACATTTTTCACATGATCACATGACTCAGCTATACTATTCCTGAGTACACACCCTAAGAACTCAGTAGTATACTTCAGAGTTGCTTTCACAGTCATATTTGTTGTTGCTGTAATCACAAGAGTGAGGAAATGGATTCAGTCTACATGCTTATCAACTGATTAATGAATTATAAAGATAGTGCACATACATGCAATATAGTTCTATTTAGCTCTAAAGAAATGGAAGAACCTGTAAAACAACATATTAAGTGGGCTATCAAGTGCTCAGAAACACAAATGCTGCATGTTCTTCTCATATGTGAATCCTAGTTTAGAATTTTTAGATTGGAAGACATAAGATGGAATGAATGAAAAGGTGAGGAGGCTAATAAAAGGCAATGGGGTAAGTTATGCAGAAGGGTAGTAGAACACATGGGACACAATATAGTGGGTGGGATTTCATAGTGAGAATGAATAGTTTAGGTAGGGATGTTTAGGTAGTAGTGGGAAGATCAACCAAACTGAAGTACATGAAAATAAGCAATATGGAAATCTACTACATCATATGTCAATTTAAAATATAACTTAAAAAAAAACCTCTTTAATTGAAGCACCCCTTTCATGGGTGGATGATACTGCTCCCAGAGATATTAGGGCATTAATTGAAAATGCCATTGTCTAGAATGAAACATTTCCCAATGAGTTTTTGGTCATGGGGGACACAGAGGCCCTGACAACAATATTTGTTATAACTGTTGCTTTTGTTTACCCACCAAAACTATATGGAGAAAACACCACCTATTTTGGTGGCAGGACTTAAGGAACTCAAGCTGGAACTGAGTTGGAAGCTTCAAACTTGCCATCTAGATTTCTTAATGCCTGAAGGTGCTGTGCAAGCTATTCATGGAGAAAAGTCAATAGTCCTACCTTGCCTTGTGTGTTTCACAACCAAACTTCAAGGCAATACATGTCTAACGGTACAATAGAGGCATGAAAATTATGGTAGTAAGCAGCTGCTCTCTGATTGGATTTGAGACTCACTCCAAAGGAAGGAAATCATATCTGGTGAGGTACATCTTTCCAAAAGTTAAGAACTTATGCCCTTGGGGGGAACCCAATACTGTGGTTATGTTAATCAGAGAGCATGTCAAACTGCCTCTTAAATATCTCTTTTTTTCGCATAGATTTGTACTGCTCACAGCCTTGAACACAGAAGTTTCTTCATGAAAAGGCATATGTTGATACAAATATTCATAGCTGGCAAAGTGACCAAGAATGAGCAACTAGTAGAGTGTTCTTCACTGTAAATATGGCATCTAAACTGTACCTCAAAAGTGCAAGAAACCTTGTAGGAGAGGCTGCAGATAGAATGAAAGAGCAGAAGGAGGGAAAGAGGTTGTGGAAAGTTGTGTCACAAGTCTACCACACACATGAACTCAGAGCAGATATGGTTCATTATAAACATCATTATGAATGAGGGAAGGGTCCATGAGATCACACACACAGCAGCATAAATAGTGAGAACACACAACTACTCTGCTCTGCATAGCAAACAGTCAAAATAGTGGAAAGACAATCTATAGAATAGGAGTATATATTTTCAATGTGCACATCTACCAACAGGCTTATATCCCACAAACATAAGAAACTTCAAAAATGCAATAGCAAAAAATAAGTAAATAAATAGGTAAACAAGTGATTATATTTCTCTCAAGACAGGCAAATGTTTGTCAGTTACGTTGATATATAAACAAGAATATTCAACATCACAGAATATCACCAAAATTCATGTCTAAACCACCATATATACTCAGACAATTAGAAAGATTTTTAAACTGATTAAAAATAAGAAGTGCTGGAAAAGATGAGGAAAAAGGAACTCTTGCACACTGTCAACTAAATGAACAATGCAATGCAGTAATTTCAATGTAGTTCTTAACACTGCATATGTTGAAGGAGGAGGAGAGTCAGAAGACCCACATGAAGGATTCAGGGCATTACTCCAAGGTATATCCCCTTCAAGGTGGAGATCAGATGAGCATGTTATGCTAGAGGAAAAAGCCATAGTACAGTAAGTAAGAATTTATATAATTTATATAATTTCTATTGAAATTTACATGATGATAAATTAATATATACAGCTGTTATGTTTATGTATAAGACAAAAAACAATACATAAATATTCAGGTGAGCCAAATAAATAAGGTAAATGTACAAAATGTAGGTTGTCCTCATATAGTAAGTATAATGGCATCAATGTTTGGAATTCATATACATGTATTTCAACCATTGTTGTTTTCCATACAATGACAGTAACAACATGATTTAATTGTCCTTTGTAACACTATAATAAAATTTCCCAAATGGGTATCTTTATCCAATTTTGAGTAAGGTTTTTTATTAGCTGTATCATACTTATTTTTATAATTTTTATTTACTATTTCCATCTTGAAATTTCATATATGTACATAATGTATCTTGATTTTTCCCCCAAAACCCACTCCTAACCCTCTTCCCCTCCTATTAACACTGTTCTTCTTACTATCTTACTTTCATACTTTGTTTTAACCAATTCCATTTAGTTAAGTTTGCTTGCCTGATCATGGGATTATAATTTACTATGGAATGGGCAATTTACTATTGGTTACACCACTGAGGAACCTGATTCCTTATCTCCATACTTCTTATATTAGTTTTGGCAATTGTAATACAAAGCAACAGATGGCATGATTTAAAAAAAATATTTTCTCACAGTTCTAGAGCCTTAGAAATCCAAAATTATACATTTTGGAACCTAATATGGTTTACCCTCATGCTTAAGCCACTCCCCCATCCCTTACATTCATAACCTCTCACTTCTTTCTACTAGCCTGCATAGAGTTTATAGTTATCCTGGTTAAGGACCATATATGAGGGAGAATATGCAGCTTTCGATTCTATGCTCTTTTGAGTGTTCGCTTAGTAAGATCTGCTCGAAATCAGACCATTTTTTCCTAACTTTTGATATGTCATTTTCCTTTCAGCTGAGTAAAATTCCATCGTGTAAATATACCACAGTTTCGCTGTCCATTCCTCCATGGATGGGCATTTGGGTTGATTCCTATTCTAGGCTATTATGAATTGAGATGCTATAAATATAGTTGTACAAAATTTTCTACATTGAGATGTGGCGTCTTGCGGGTAGATGCCTAGTAGAGGGATAGCTGGGTCCATTGGAAGGATTACGTCCATTCTGCTCAGAAGTCCCCACACTGCTTTCCATAGCGGTTGAACAAGTTTGCAATCCCACCAGCAGTGAATGAGGGTTCCTTTTCCCCCACATCCTCTCCAGCAACGATTGTTGTTGGTTTTCTTTATGATTGCCACTCTGACTGGGGAAAGGTGGTATCTCATTGTGGTTTTGATTTGCATTTCCCTGATTCTTAGGGATGCTGAGAACTTTCTCAGGTGATAAAAGGCCATTTGTGTTTCCTCCTCTGTGAAATCTCTGTTGAGATCAATGCCCCATTTTGTGAGGAGGCAGTTTGCTTTTTTGTTATTAATTTTTTTGAGTTCTCTGTAGGTTTTGGAAATTAGGCCTCTGTCTGAGTTGTAGCTGGCGAAAATCATCTCCCAGTTTGAAGGAGGTCTATTGACTTTGAGAACAGTGCTTTTGTCTGTACAGAAGCTTTTGAGCCTGATCAGGTCCCATTGGTTAAGTGACTGTTGTACTTCCTGGGCTACTGGAGATTTGCTCAGGAAGTTATTCCCTACTCCTATCTCATGTAGGGTTCCTCTTACTTTTTCTTCCAGGGTATTCAGGGTTACAGGATTGATATTGAGGTCTTTGATCCATTTGGAGTTGATCTGTGTGCATGGTGAAAGGAGTGGGTCTATTTTCATTTTTTTACACGTGTTTATCCAATTTGTCCAGCACCACTTATTGAATATGCTATCTTTAGCCCAGCTTACATTGTTGGCACCCTTGTCGAAGACTAAGAAGCTGAAGTTACTTGCATTAAAGGCTGGGTCTTCAATTCTATTCCACTGGTCAGACTACCTATTTTTCTGCCAATACCATGCTGTTTTAGTTACTATGGCTTTGTAGTATGGTTTAATGTCAGGTATTGTGAATCCTCATGAGCATACTGTAACCTATTGAGAAAGTAGTGGGAGTCGACTGGCAAGAGGGGCCACTAGTGTTAGGGGAGAGAGTCTAAGCCTATGAACAATTAGATCAGACTGACAACCCCTGGCTCCAACCACCGGTTCCTTCCCTCACTGAGATGTTGACTAAAGCGACCCATGAGGCTCCAACAACAAGACAGAATTCTGTCAAAGCCCTTGAGTGCCCTCCCCAGGCCTGAGGAAAAACCTGTTGCTGAAGAAACCACAGAATGCTATAGACCAGCATCAAGAGTCACTTCGAGGTCTGGAATGGTATCCAGCATCCAGAAGGCAGCTAGTGTAGTGCTGGAAGGCACTGCACAGGCTACCAGGGGAAACTGATCAAGAAAAGCTGGAGTAAACACAGACAACTGACATGAAACACAATCTGTAGCCATGAGTAGGCTGACCACACCTCCTAATGGGAGAGAACAGCTAACCAAGAAAGGAGCACTTGTGTAATGGGGAATGCTGGGTTTGGGGGAGACAATCAACAGCCAAATTTTCAAATTCGGCCAAATTTTCCACTCAATGAGGGGGAGCCCTTGTCTGGAACTTGGGTTGCAGGACGATAGACACCAGATCCCGTACTCTTGGACTCCCAAAACAAGATACAATATGGGAGCGATTGACAGTGAGGCTACTAAAAATAGAATCTAGGTAATCCAGAATTGTGTATATTTGTTAACCTACACTGACCTCACTCTCCGATGGAGATTATATTTCTGTTTTTCAGGATGCAATAAGAGAGCTGGGGCCCATCTAACCCTACCAACTGACCGTATACTGATAGCTGAGATCCTGACAAGAGAGGAGCCACCACAATCATATCGTGGAGTATCCATATGGAACCCCACAGAGAATGATGGAATGAACCAGTGGGACCCACAGCCACAGACATTCAATCAACACAGGATAAGCCAGTGAGACAGAAACCAATGATTTTTGATACAAAGACCCCTAAGCTCACAACAATAAAGCAGTCTTAATACTCATCCACCATGACTCAGGGAACTGTGCGGAAGAGGGGGTGGAAAGATTGTGAGAGCCGTGGTGGAGGAGACTATCCAGAGGCTTGGCACCCCTCAGTAACAACATACTAGGGCCAGGAGAACCTGGCCGAATACTAGGCTATCCATGGTCTCCTATCACAAGGACTGATCCAGACGACCCACGGAGGAGGATATCCAGCTGATTAGGGAAAGGGGAGGGGGAGCATCGGAGAATTGGGGATAACAATTCATTGTTTGCCCACTAAATAATGTAACTCATTATGGACAATAAAAAATTAAAAATAAAATAAAATAAACACACACACACAAAAGAAATCCAAAATTAAGTTGTCATAAGATCAGGTATTACTGCAGTCAGCTTTCTCATTGCTTTCAGAAAGAACCTGACTAGCTTGAGGGGAAAAAGCATTTATTAGGGATTACAGACTGGAGGGGAAATTATCATGGCAGGGAAAATGATGGCTTGAGCAGAGAATGGACATCACCTCTTGCAAACATCAGGTGAACAACAGCAATAGGCAAGTATGCCAAACACTGGCAAAGAGAATCTGGTTATAATACCTATAAGACCACCCCAACAACACACCCCAACAAGGCTATAATTCAAAGATTGCCATCAGCTGGGGATCAAGCATACAGAATACATAAGTGTATTGGGGACAACTGAATCATACCACCACTGGTATGTTTTGTGGTCCCTCTCCAGGTTTTATAGATATTCACCTTCTCACTGTTTCCTATTGAAACTTTGGTTTATAGTATTGTATACTTGCTGTCTTGTTGTTCCCCAAATTCTTCTTTTTAAATGGTTATTCATTAGATTAAATTAGGGTAAATTCTAAAGACATCAATTTGACTTAATTACCTCTTTAAATAGCTTATGTCCCTATGTGTAAACTCACTTTTAATCTGGAGGTGTGATAGCATATTGATCGATATATGCATAAATATAACACATCTAGACTAGAATGATATACCAGATACTAATACAGACAATAGATCATTGGACATAATTTTAAAATCCTTGCCACTGTCACCATCACTTTCCTTAGTTCTTGAAGGGTTTAGACCATTACAAGACCATTCTGTATTGTGGTGTTTGTAAGCTTATGTTAACTTTTAAACTAGGTATACGCAAGGCAATATCTTCCATGTCAGACACATTTATTCTTACCCTTACCCTGTTTTAAACATAAAATCTCTGCATGATGTGCTTCATCACTGCAGCCAATAATATAATGCTTCTTACTAATGAGTCATTGGAATGTGAAGTTCAAAGAGGGCAGGAAGCTGTCTCTCCTTTATGTTTAACGGAATCATTGTTGTGCCCCTGATATAAAACATTACTTTCATGAAGAATAAGACACCTAAATGACTAAGGAGACCTTAAATGATGGAGAAATTAAGAAATATTTTTACTAATACATTACTGGAGATAAATTGTCTCCTGGGCCTGAAAATATAGGAGAAACAAGACCATGTATTGTCATTGAGATAGAACATAATTTAAATCCTGCACAATATCACCATTACTCTCCTATGCTAATACTACCCAGATGGCTTCATAATTGAATCTTCAAAGCTTTGTTCTACTGTGTTATCATCCCACCTGCTATAGGATAACATTAAACATAGGAAACCATTAATCTTGTAAATAAGTCCATTGCCAAAATTATTCACAATACAGTGAGATATTTGATCAGAAGAACTGATTTCATTATATCTTGTTCCAAACTTCCAATGCTGTTTTCTATACCCTTTTTGGTTCTTTTGTTTCTGCTAATTTGTGAGCAGATACTGGTTCTTTTTTTATTACATAACTTTAACAAATATAACCCAAGGTTTGACAGATCTTCAATGGATCTTCAAAGGTAGCTTCTGCCTTATTTCAACTTCAAATAACAAATTATCATAGGCTGGATGGCTTATGAATAAAGAATTTTTTCTTACAGTTTTGATGAATGATAGGCCAATATCATACTCCTAGAATAATTGACATCTGGTGACAGCCATCGTCAAGGTTGATTACTGCCACCTTCTTATTATGTCTATACATGTTAGAGGGAGAAGGAAATTCACTGGAATCTCCTCTGTAGATATGAATCTTACTCATATCTTCCATCCTCATGCACTAACAACCTCCACTAACCCTACCCTCTAATATTATCTTGAGGGTTAGAATTTAAAATATGTATTTTGGATAGACATCAATATTGAGTATTGCAGATATTCTTGAATTATAAAATGTAAATAGTGTTGAATATAATACTCAGGTAATGTGAGGATAAATATAAAAATAATTTAGCTGGGTGTGGTGGTGCATGCCTTTATTCCAAGCACTTTGGAAGCCAAGATGGGACAATCACGTGAACTTGAACACCATGAGTTCCAGATCATCCTGGGCTACATTGAGAGCCTGCCCCCCCAAATATAAATAATAATAATAATAATAATAATAATAATAATAATAATAATAATAAAGACTTTAACTCAGTGGTCAAGAAATTAATGCCTGAAAGTAAGCTAGGTATACAATAGGAAGAAGGATTTTATTGGGAGGAGAAATAAGATAATTGGGCACAGTGGAATAAAATGCATTGTATGCATATATGAAAATGCCAAACATAAATTAAAAAAGGAAAAGCATAAAAGGGGATATTTTAGTAATAAGGGTCATTTATAGATATGGATACAGAACTCAAACAGAAATATAGAAATTCTAGGGTAATAAATCTCCTTTCTAGCTATTTGAAAAGTGGTCTTCTGTTACAATTTGCATGTTCATGACTCCTATTCATATATTGTATGGTATTTAGATATGGAGCTATATATGTGATGGCATTTGCTGATGGGCTTATTGGATGCAATTACATTTAGATGAAGTGATCAGAATGGGGCACTAAAGATGAAATGAGTAGCCTTATAATAAAAGGAAAAGATTCTTCTCTAGCACATGTCACTCTTTATGTCTTACCCATATACAAACATTTCATCTCATTCTAGCTCATCTGTCTCCTTGTTTATGCACAATGAAAAATCTATCTGAAGACATAGCAGAAAAGTAACCATGGCGATTCAGGAAGAGAGAAGTTGCCAGAAACTAAATCAAGCTGGCATCTTGATCTTGGGTGACTCAGCCTCCAAAACTATGAGAATTAGACATTGGTTGACAATCCTTCCCAGTGGGGCCTCATCCCTAAAATTGGGAAGTGATTGAAAGAGACAGCAGATATTACTTATCTAGCATGCCTAACCAGTGTTCAGTAATAATTCTGTTCATTCCTTCCATTCTGTGCTGCATGTAATGTTATGCTCACTTGAACTTTTTCTTCTTGAATTCACTTAGCCTTCCTGTTTGCTCTCTTTTGATCGTTTGATCAGTTGCTTAGCTGTTTCATCTCTTATAGATCTCTTGACTGGTGACTATTTACATGGACTTGGGTTAGGTTCGTCTGTGTTATTTAAAAACTATATTTATTGTCTATATGGCCTCGGATTCATCATTAATCTGACACTGCTTTACTAGTGTTCTACCTTATGCTATTTGCTAACTGTGTCATGACCTTTATTTTGAATCCTCATAACAAATCATACTCCATATTTTATTTACAAAGCAATGTAACAATAAAAACCATACCATGCTTTTATTTCAAATCTAATCCTATTTTACCTCCCTTTAGTTATTTTTAATCCATCCATTGTTTAGATATTTTAATGTGATTAATGTTAGTAGTTCTTTAAGAATTCTATCACATGCCTTCTGAAACAGACAGAATTTCAGACATCATTGATTAAAGAATTTGACAATTAACCTCTGTTGTTAATTGAATTTGGATCAAGATAGAGACATACCTCAGTATTCTTCTTTACACACAATCTAGAGTACTTTAAACTATTTCAATGATTGCATGTTTTTGTAGTTAACTTGTGCATTTTCTTTACTGAAAAAATAGAAACAACTGACAAAATGAGGGCGGTATAGGAAACAGTAAGATAGATGTAATAACTCATGAACATGATGCTGAAATGACTACTTCACCTTTAAGGGTGAGGGAAAGGATATTGGATTTCACACGCTGTTCATATGTCATAATAAGACTTTTGTCAGGCATTTTGTTAATGACTAAATGTGCTCAGTAGAGATGCTGATTAACTCACAGTTTACTCTTTGTGGCACATCTTGTACTTTTTTGTGATTTATTATGGCTTCTTATGATTTTGTAAAAGAAAAAAAAATACCAAAAAGTCCATCACTTCAGACTATCAAATACATTAGGCTGTCTCCATAATTTTAAAGATTTGCATTCATTTATAGTTATGTGATACCTATTCACTCTCCTTTAACATAAATTAAATGCCTCCATAGATAACTATTCCGATATTTGTTAGCTGTTTGTTTTATTTTGCAGTTTATGGCAGATTCTCTACTCAGAGATTGAACTGAAAGACAAATTTCAGTGTGTAAATAATAATTAACAAAACACAAATCTAATGTAATTCCATTGACCTAATACATATAAATCAAAAGGAAAGTCTAGAAAGCACTTAAGAAATACCTCAGGATTATCCCTGTAGCACAAGCCAACATCTTATTTTAATTTACTAAATCTGTGTTGTTTGAAGATTTAGCAGGTTACTACAACATGTATGCCAAAGTAAGCCGAGAATATTGCACCTACAAAAATAATGAAGTCTAGAGAGATGGATCAGTGGCTAAAGCACTTGCATGAAAGGCCTAAGGATCTGAATTTGATTCCCCAGTACCCATATAAAACCAGATGCATAATGGCATATGGATCTGGACTTCATATGCAGTGGCTGGGGGCCCTGGTATTCATTCTCTCTACCTCTCTTACTTTCTCTCTTTCTTTGTCTCCAAATAAATAAATAAACAATCTTTTAAACAATGAACAAATTTGCAAATTTCACATAGATCTGAGTACACAAGAGGTAACAAACTGGCCTTTGAATTTTAAGCCTAAAAAATGGAACATTAAAAGACATCAAATACTAGGCAAATGTCCTAATGTCTTTGAAGACAGAGACAGTCATTGGAAACTTATTTCTACCCCAGGGATTGGTGTTACATGTAGCATTGCACGAGTAAAATGAATTATGTTTAATTTTAGCCAATTTTCAGAGAGAAATCTTCATACTATTTATTATGTTTGTCTTCTAACAATTTAACAATGACTGAGAAAAAATAGTGACTTTAGACAGAAAAACTTTAAGACAATGAACATTGGAAATGTGAGGAAACAAAAATAGAACTATAAAATAAACTAAAATTGTGTTTACATTATAACACCATGAGCTCAGGTAGAATGTAAAAGTAAATGATTTCTTAAATGTTTATAAAGATACTATACTCTTTGTGGAAAATATATTAAACATAAAGTTGAAAGTTAAAATAAAAATCATTCTTTTTAATTTTTGGGGGGAAAATCTTGTGAAACTGTCCCCGTTTCCCTCCTTTCTGTCCCCTACCCACTGGGGTACTTCACCCGTGTGCATACTGGATTGTTCCTTAGGTTAAGGGGATATGAACTTCACCAGAGATAGCCATTTTTCTCTCTCTTTTTTTCTTCCCCTCCAGCCAGTGCTCCTCATGATCCTACCCACTGACCCCAGATTCCAAACAAGGTCCAGCTCCCAGCCTGTTATTGCTGCTGAAGGTTTGAAGACTCCACACACTGCCTGACACCAGAGGAATTGAGCATGTGCCAAAATCTCACCAGTCCTCACTGAAATCTCATGTGAGGTTCCCACCTCTGCTGAGTGCCTGCGGAAAACAAATCTCTCATCTGAACATGGGAAGATCACAATGTAAGAAGGACACACAGGTGAAGTGCCCCACACCAAGTTTGACTAGTCCCACTATGGAAGTCCACACTAAAATTATCAAAGAAAGGGCACAGATGTAGTCCCAGAAGAAGATGAAAACATGTTCAGGACTTCTCTGCATGTATTCTATATCCAGATTATTAATGGAATTGGAAGCAAAAATTGAGACTATAAGTGGAAATATGCAGAATCAGCAAAAAAGCTTCACCACCAAGCTCAATACAATGGAGGAAAAACAGATGGACTTTTCTAGAACAGTAAATGAGATAAAGGCAAACCAGCAATCAGAGGAACTCAAGAATTAGCTGCCTAAACAAAATGGAGACATAAACAAATACAAGAATGAGTCTCAGAAGCTTGATGTATGACAACCTTTGAAATGAAAATGCAACTCAACTAGGAGATGGAGACCATGCAAAAAACTCTATTGGAAAACCAATATCAAATGGAGAAATTTAAAACATCTCTACAATCCCTCACTACCAGAGTTAATAACCTGGAAGACAGGACCTCACACATGGAAGACAAAGCAGAAGAAAGAGATTGGGATAACAAAAAATTGCTTAAGTTCAAAAAACATGCAAACAAAATATGAGGGAACTTTGGGACACCATAAAACAACTAAACCTCCAGATCATGAGGATATGTGAAGGGGGAGAAATCCAGGCCAAAGTCATAGAGAACATATTCAACACAAATATTGAGGAAAATTTCCCCATTCTAGCTAAGGAGAATCCCATCCGGATACAAGAAGCACACAGAACACCAAACAGGCAGTACCAAGGAAGAAACTCCACAAGATGCATTGATGTTAAAACCCTAACCACTGAAATTAAGGAGAGGGTTCTAAACACAGCAAGAGCAAAACAACAAATTACATATAAAGGCATATCCATCAGAATTACACCAGACTTCTCCACTGAAACCATGAAAGTGAGAAGGGCTTAGAATGACATACTTTAAAACCTAAATTGTGGCTTTCAAACCAAACTGTTGCACCCTGTGAAAGAATCCCACATAATAGATGGATAAAGGAAAATATTTCAAGATAAAAGTAAGCTCTACTATTATGTGGACACTAAACCAAACCTATATTGTTTTCTCCATGACATATTCCACACAGATGAGCCAAGTAACCAATCCCGAGAGCCATCATGAAGGTAGAAACAATAATCAAGCCTAGAAGAGACAAAATGACAAGAGAGGCATAAAAATCCCATAAATCCTACACTACAGCATGGATTGACTCAAGCTGCACAGTGATAACTTTAAATATTAATGGTCTTAACTCTCCTATAAAATGACACAGGCTAGCAGGATGGATAAGAAAAATGGATCATTCCATCTGTTGCCTCCAAGAAACCCACCTCACCTCTAAAGACAGGAACTTTCTTAGGGTGAAAGGATAGAGGTTGACCTTCCAATATAATGGAAATAAAAAAAAAACAAGGAGGAGTTGCTACACTAATATCTGACAAAATAGACTTCAAACCAAAATCAATTCAAAAGGACAATGAAGGACACTTCTTACTTATCACAGGAACAATCCAACAAGATAATATCACCATCATAAACATGTATGCACCAAATACAAGTGTACAACAGTTTATAAAGCAAAAACTAATGGTAAACAAAGCAGAAATAAACTCCAAGTTCATCATAGTTCAAGACTTTAATGCACCAATATCATCTTTAGACAGATCATCAAAACAGGTCAACAGGGAAATAATAGAACTCAATAATACCATAGATAAACTGGACCTAATATACATATACAGAACATTCCATCCCAACTCTACAGAATATATATTCTTCTCAGCAGCTCACAGAAACTTCTCCAAAATAGAGCATATATTAGGACATAAAACATATCTCAACAAATTAAAGAAGATTGAGGTAGCATCCTGCATCAAATTGAACCACAAAGTATTGAAGCTGGAAGTAAACAATGAGAAAACAGAAAACATACCAACTATCGGAGATTGAACAATACACTATTAAACAATGAATGGGCCATTGAAAATATAAATTGGAAATTGAAAAATTTCTTGAACCAACCAATATTGAAAATGCATCATACCAGATACTATGAGACACAATGAAGGCAGTATTAAAGGGAAATTTTATAGCTCTGAATGCCTTCATTATAAAGACCGAGATCCCAAATTAATAACCTAACCAGATAAAAACATTGGAAATATTAGAACAATCCAACCCTAGGAGCTCAAGACATAAAGAAATAATTAAGATCAGAGCAAAAATCAATGAATTAGAAACAAAGAAATCCATTTAAAAATTGATGAATCAAAGAGCTGGGTCTTTGAAAAAATAAACAAGATTGACAAATCCCTGGCCATTCTAACCGAACAGAAAAAAGAGAAGTCCCAAATCAACAAATTCCAAAATAAAAAAGAAGAGATGACAATGGACACCAATGAAATTGCAAAAATAATCAGGACATACTTCTAAAACCTCTATTCCACAAAATTTGAGAATCTGGAAGAAATAGAAAAATTCTTGTACACCTAGCACCTACCAAAACTAAACGAATGGCAGATAAATCTCCTAAACAAACTTATTACATCAATCAAAATCAATGATATGATAAAACATCTCCCCAGAAGGAAAAGTCCAGGTCCTGATGGATTCTAAGCTGAATTTTACCAAATCTTCATCACAGAACTGATATCACTCTTTCTGAAGTTTATAGAGTAATCGGGGAACAGGGAATACTTCCAAACTTGTTCTATGAAGCTAGCATCACTCCAATACCAAAACTGGACAAAGACAAATCTAGAAAGAAAATCTATAGACTTGTATCCCTGATGAAATTAAGAATTATGAATAAAATCCTTGAAAACCAAATTCAACAACATATTCAAGGTATTATCCACCGCGACCAGGTAGGATTCATCCCAGGGATGTAGGGTTTGTTCAACCTATGGAAATCAATCAACATAATCCACCATATTAATAAACTTAACCACAAAAACCACATAGTCATCTCAATTGATGCACAGAAGTCTTTGACAAAATTCAACACAACTTCATGATCAAAACACTTGAAAGACTTGGAATAGAAGGCTTATCCTTCAACATACTTAAGGCTATATACAAAACTCCTAAAGCCCAAATAATACTCAATGTGAAAAGACTCAAGGAGTTCCATATAAATTTGGGAACAAGATAGGGGTGCCCACTTTCACCACTGATCTTCAACATAGTCCTTGAAATTCCAGCCAATGCAATAAGACAGGAGAAATAAACATAAAAGGGATACAAATTGGAAAGGAAGAAGTGAAACTATCCCTTTTCACATATGGCATCATCCTATACATAGCAGACCCAATGAATAGTATCAGTAAACTCCTAAAGGTGACAAATCTTTCAGAAAAATGGAAGGATACAAAATTAACACACAAAAGTCAGTAGTCTTCCTGTATGTGAATGAAATGCTTAGAGAAAAAGCAATCAGCGAAAAAGTCCCATTTTCAATAGCCACACATAAAATCAAATATCTTAGAATAACACTAACGAAGGAGGTGGAAGATTTGTATAATGAAAACATTAAAATGCTCAAGAAGGAAATTGAGGATGATGTGAGAAGATGAAAAGATCTCCCATTCCCATGCACCTGAATAGGTAGAATTAATATCATAAAAAGGTCAATACTTCTGAAAGCTATATACAGATTCAATGCAATATCAATAAAAATACCAGCTTCAATTTTTGCAGACATAGGAAAAATAATCTCCAAATTTATTTGGAATTGCAAAAGGCCTTGGATATCCAAAGCCATCCTCAGTAAAAGAAGCACATCAGGTGGTATCACCATATCTGACCTAAAGATATACTATAAAGCCATTGTAACAAAAATAGCATAATACTAGCACAAAAATAGACAGATAGACCAATTAAACAGAATTTAAGATGCTGCCCTAAGCTTGAATAACTATAGTTAATTCATATTCGATGAAGATGCCAAAAATTTTAACTGGCAAAACATAACATCTATAACAAATGGTGCTGAATAAATTAAATAAATACTTGCATGACAGTGAAACTAAACCTTTTCCTCTCACCATGCACAAAAATCAACTGCAAAAGGATCAAAGACCTCAACATAAGATCTGAAACTCTGAAAATCCTGGAAGAAAAAATTGGAGGAAATTTCTATGAGATTGGAATAGGGAAAAACTTCCTGTACAGACCTCCAATAGCAAAGACAGTGCAACAATCATATAACCAATGGGATCTCATCAAGCTAAAAAGCTTCTGTACAGACAATCATACCATATTCAAAGCCAATAGAACACCATCAAACTGGGAATTAATTTTTGCCAGCCACAGTACTGATAGAGTTCTAATATCTGGAATGTATAAATAACACAAAAAATTAAATAAAAAATTATCAAACAGCCATCTCACATAATGGGGGACTGAATTTAACAGGTAATTCACAGAGGAAGAAATACAAATGGCCAATTCTCATCTAAGAAAATGTTCATTATCCTTAATCATCAGAGAAATGCAAATCAAAGCAACAATGAGATTCCATCTTACTCTAGTCACAATGACAATCATTAAAAAATCTACCAAAAATTGATGATATACACTATGGAATTCTACACAGCTGAAAGGAAAAATGACATAATGAAATTTAAAGAAAAGTGGTCAGACGTGGACCACATTGTTCTTAGTGACCACACATGAGAGCAGAGAGCCAAGTGCTTTATATTTTCCTTCATATATGTTTCCTAACTATGTTAAACTGGAACATTAAGAAAATCTGTCAGTGAACAGAGAGATTGTAAAAGGGAAAGGAAAAAAATTGGGGGGGATAGGAGGGTAGGAGGGAAGGGGAGTGGGGGGGGACTCATACAGTAAACTAAACTAATAATGAAATGACACCATAAAACCATTGCTCTTATATGGTAAGATCCTCAGGAAACTGAGAGCTCCACCAGGTAAGAGGGACTGTGAATAGAATGGGAGGAAGCCTAACTTCAAGAATAATTGCTCAAGCCTGGATCTCCCTGTCCCAGTTATTGGTTCTTTCCCACCTGAGTTGTTGATCAAAGAGACCCTTAAAGTTCCCAAAACATGACAGATTTCTGTCAAAGCTCTTGAATACCTTTCCCATGCCTAAGGTAAGACCTTGTTGCTGAAGAAATCACAAAGTGTCATCAAACAACACCAAGAGATCCTTCTAGATCCAGAATGATAATCAACTCCCAGATTGTAGCATGTGTAGCAGTGGAAAGTGTTGCATGTACTGCCAGGGAAAATTGGTCAATGATATTTGTAGAAAACAGAGACCACTGATACATAATATAGACAGTTGTCACAAGAATGCTGAACACACGGCTATATTGAAGAGACCAGCAAGTCAAGAAATGCTCATCTGTGCAGTAGTGGCACTAAACCGAGGAAGGTAATAAATGGTTTACTGACTGGCTAAGAGATCCGCTCAATGACAAGGGACCCTTAACTAGAACTGGGATCCATGGCATAATCCTATGGGGACCAAGATCTCGGGGTCCTAGGGGAAATTCCCACTATCAGAGATCTGCAGAGAGGATACAACCATTAGGACCTGATCAAAATAGCAATGTTGTCTCATTTAACCTATACTGATCTCAATCTCCAATGGATATTCTGTTTGTATTTTTCAGAAGGGGGAGAATTCACTTCCACCAATAAGACATTGGATGATTGCTGACTTCCTGGAAGGAGACAATCCACACCTAGCCTTTGCGCAGGGCCCAAATGAAACCTGTGAGAAATTGAGGAGACAAACAGGAGACCAATTACTACAGCAAGTCTGATAACCCATGAGAAGTCAATGCAGAGAGACACCAATGATACCCAACACAACCCAGGGCAAAGAACCAGAGATCCTTAAGATCTCAACAACAAAGCTGACTTAAAACTCATCCACTATGATTCAATGAACTGAGCGGAAGAGGGTGTGGAAAGAATGTAAGAACCATAGTTGGGTAGAATATCGAGAGACATTGCCCCCCCCTAAGCAGCATCTTGTACTTTTCAGGGGTAGTTATTAATTCCAATATGATATGCCTGCCCTTGACATTTCTGTAGACTATAGACTGATATGTGGGTCATTATTTGAAATTTTCACAAATTGATTTAACACTCACATATATACTACAGTATATACTTGCATATATGTATAGTCACATCCCTCAACATGGGATATTCAAATACTGCACCATATAATTCTGCTATTATGACATCAAATTGGCATCAAAATGGGTCCCTTTTGGACTTTTATTTTATGCATATCCTCCTTCTGATCTCTCATTATAATGTCATCATAACTAGGTCCCTGCAGACATTCATTGAAGTTATTATGAGAAAGTTAACATCATGGCAACCACAGATTAAATTTCACAGGAAATCAGCATTATAAAAGAAACTTAAAATTCTGACAAATAATTACTGGTTATGCTTGGTAATTGTTTTGTTTAAACAAATCTTTTTCTTAATTCAAAATACCCCCCAAATAAAGTATTCCCCATTAAAAAATAACTACATGGCAACCAGGAATTTTTCTTAAGTAATTTTTAAGATGTACTTTTGCAGAATATTCAAAAGCATAACTTGCACTTTAATAATGCAAATTAATATGACATATTAAATGTTATGTTAATTTTTAAATAGCTGGTTTCCAATGGAGCTATGAGAAAGAAAAGAAGCAGAAAACATCACATGTCTACCTAAAACCCTCAACTCAGGGAAATCAGAGTCTTTTCATCTCTACACACAGAAAGAGTAAAGCAGGATCTGTGGCTTTATGACCTTCCACATGATCCTGCAATCAAGAAGGGGAACTATGTTTCTTTGGAACAAACAAACCATATATTTTCCCTTTCCAAAGAGCCACCATGTACACTTGTTTCAACAATAAAGACATTAGAACACTGGATGCAAAGCATTGTATTGATGATATGGCGTGATTTCTGTTCTTTAAGATTGTGAGAGCCGTGGTGGGGGAGACTGTCCGGAGGCATGGCACCCATCAGTAACAACACACTTGGGCCAGGAAGACCGGGCTGAGTCCTAAGATACACAGGATCCCTTGCCACAAGGACTAATCCCACGGAGGAGGATATACAACTGATCAGGGATGGGGAGGGGGGAAATTGGGGAATTCGGGATAACAACACATTGTTTGCCCACTAAATAATGTAAATCATTATGGACAATAAATATATATTTAAAAAAAGAATGTCTATTCTACCTATAAGAGTAAAACCTTTGCATTAAAGATTGAATGTCAATATAAAGGCATAAATACTACTATAATAAATTATATAAAAAAACATTAGTTGCTGAAAACAGGTAGGTGAATTAAGGTATATATAATCCAACTAAGTTAGAACCAAAGTGTTATTAGTACTGTATTCCTTTTTGGATAATCTAGTGGATAATTCTTTCCATGGATTAGAATATGGAGAAGCAGTGGTCCTATGAATTAGTCTGGAGAAGAGAGGTCTTGAGTGGCACTTTGAATGAAGGTTGGGATATGACATTGAAATCAAATGGCAATTTATTCTAAGGTACTCTTCCCAAGCCAAAAATGCTAATAAATCTGAAAGGACAAACTTTGTAGCTAGGCACACATAGCTCCAAGTCCTGCTTGTAATAATAGTAACTGTGTAACTTTCCAGAATCCACCTAACTCCCTAAATCAAAGTCCCTCACTGTAAACATACTAAGTACTGGTATCTAATTTACATGACCATTATTAAGATTAAAAGATATACTTTACAGGACCTCCACTTACTCATGAAATATTTAAGGAAATCAAATGTTTAAGGAACCGAGAAACTGTCTTTCCAACTCAAAAACAAAAACATTACAAACTGTAAAATAGCTTGTCTTAGAGTAATATACAAGTAAGATCAAATGGGGGAAGTGCTGTACATAAAAAATGACAGAGAAAAGCAAAGACCAATCAACAATCACATTTCATGTGAATAGAAAACCATTATGGAAATCTTCCATGGGAGTCAGTACTAAGTAAGGAAAACCTGATATGCATTTGACAAATGAAGAGATATTAAACATGGATATTCCTGCCAGATAAAAATGGCATGCTATCTTTGTCAGTGATACCCTGAAAATTTAGTGAGTTGTACCTCCAGAAGCTCAAACAAATTCACCTGGTGAATAGCAGATAAAAATCATCTCATGCATCTGGCAGAAAGTTGGAAGGAAGAAATCATTTTGAAATATGCTAGAACATTCCATTTATCTTAATATGGCTCACACTCAAGATAAACTATGTCACTAGAGCTTATATTACTAGGGAATTTTCAGATCATGATTTATGTGGTGGAAGGGAAATACTCAACTCCAGTCAATTCTGTTCGACCTGTTCTACCTAAAATGGCTATTACAGAGAAACACTTCAGAATTTCACAGTTCAGAGACACAAGCTCAATAAAACACTCAGACATAATCACAGGAATATAGAATGTTTCCTTACATTCCTTAGCAACTCATTACTATTCACCTTGTTTTGTTTTAACAGTTCTTTTGCCTTTGTATCCAGAAAAAAATATAAGCCGTACCGAATGACAAAAAAAAAAAAAAAACTTTGAAAAAACGAGAATTAGAACTAGTCTTAGATATACCAGGAATGCTAGGATTATCAGAGCACAAATTTTAAACAACCATGAATAATATGCTAACAATGAATAATAACAGCTGAATCATGTAAATAGAAAGAAGAGCATTCTAAGTAATAATTCTTTAATAGGGCAAGAGACTGAAAATTCCAAACCAAAATTTAAAATGTCTTTGAAAAACACTTTAGAACAATTACATCAATAAATCTACCAAGACAATAATGCAAAAAGAAAAAAAATGACTATAATAAAATAAGCAGAATATACAGAAACAATAAACAAGTTCAAAAGGTATTGCACAAGTGTAGTAGGCACACTACTCAGAGGGATAAAAGAAAGAACAGAGGAAATAGTTAAAATAATAATGAGTGAGAATTTTCATAAATTTATATCAGACAACAAAGTGAAAATCAAGAAGGCCAAAGTTTCCCAAACAAGATGAATTATTCCCTAAAGTTACACTTAGACATATGTATCAGTCAGGGTTCTCATGAGGACCACAACCCAGAAAATGAATATATATTACAAATGGAGTCTATTGGATTAGTTTACAGGATGTGGGCTGGGCTGTCCAATAACAGCTGTCTCAGACTGGAGAGTTGGAGAACCAGGTAGCTGCTCAGTCCACAATGTTGAGGAAAGTGGGTTCCAGTGTCCCCAGGGGATGACTGAGTGAGTAGTAAGTGAAGCCAGGCAAAAATCACACACTGGCAAGTAGCATGGAAGCCAGTTGAAAAGCTCCATGATCAGGTGAAACTTCCTTATATACAGTCCACCACTTAAAGGCCAGCCACTCTGAAGGAAGGACTTCCTCACTCAGTTAATCCTTCTAGGAAATGCCCTCACAGACACACTCAAGGGGCACATCTCTCACTTGGTTTCTAATCTGACCAACTTGACAATGAAGCTTAATCATCACAACCTATTATATTTTAGCATTAGGAAATTTTAAAATGAGGACCCTATCTAAAGGAAAGGAATATGAATACAATATTACAATAGTCGGAATGAACCCAATATAATGGGATTCAAAATCCTTCTTTATAACATTAGTAAATCAAGCAGGCATAAAATTAGTAAAGACATAATAAGTACATATTACAGGTATGAAAAATGGAAAATGGGGCATAAATATAGATCACATGGAAATTTCTTAAATATTTATATGTTTATTTTTTATTTATCTAGAGGAAATTTTATGTGAACAAATCATGTGCTGGTACCACCATTTCCCTCTTCCCTGCCACTATTCCACTGAGGTACCTCCTTAGTGGGATTTCTGATATGCACCATGGAATTGTGGGCTATGAGTTGAGTGAGCAGCAGTTAGTCATTGTGTATATGGGGGAGCAATGTCTCTGGATATTCCCATCTACCTTGGCTCTTATAATATTTCCACTCCCTCTTCTGCAAAATTCCATGGGTCATGGTGGGTGTGATTTAAGTCCACTATAGTGTTGAGCTCTTAGCAGCTTCTGGATTTCTTATTTGAAGCATTTTGAGTATCTTCAGTGTCTGTCTCCATTACCCTGGTGCAGGTTGTCAGGCTCTCTGTGAAAGCAGCACTCTTGCTATTCTCACCAATTCATCTGTGGTTTCACCTGGGCCTTAGTTGATGCGTGATGGTTCATTCATCTCCTGCCAGGGAGTCAGCTATCATTTCTGGTCTTGTTGGTAGAATTAGGTTGTCCATGGCTCTCACAGCATCCTGAAAAACAAACAAAAAAAAAGGTATTGCACAAGTGTAGTGGGCATACTACACAGAGGGGAAAAAGAAAGGAATAGAGGAAATAGTTAAATAATGATGAGTAAGAATTTCCACAATTTTATATTCTCAAGTTTATATTTCCAAAATTTAGATTCCCCAATGGAGAGTAAGAGCAGCATAGGTCATAGGTTAAATGGGATAAGCATGGTTAGTTTGGAGAGATTATGATTGGAGTGGCCTCTCTTTTTAGGCCCAAGGTTAGTGGAAGCTTCTCCTTGGAGTCTAGATTCTTTGTACCCATAGGATTTTGGCTTAGATCCCATTCCAACTATGGGTTCCTTGCCACCAAGTGGATTTCCTCATTTAAGAAAGACAAAGAGAGAAAGAGACCAAGCATGGGTATACCAGGGCCTCCTGCCACTGTAAATGAACTCCTGATGCATGTGCCACTTCGTGTATCTGGCTTTATTGGGGTACTTAGTAATTCAACCCTGAACCATCAGGAATTGAAAGCAAGTGCCTTTTAAGCTATATCTCCAGGCCTTCCATGAAAGTTTCTAAAAAGAGGCCTGAGAGAAGGAGGGGACTAGATAAGAAGTACATGGAGGAGGTTAGAAGGCAGTGGAGGTGAATAGGACCAGAATACATTGAATAAATACATGAAATTTTCAAAAAGCTCCAAAATAAAACAATATAATGAAAAACTCCATAGATAGATATTTGATAAGTAGATGAAAGATATAGTCTTCCATAACTCATACAGGAAGAAATAATCTGAATAGCCTATATCTTTTAGAAAAAATGATTTAATTATTAATATAATTGCAAAAAAGAAATCATTAGTTATACATAGGTTGAATTATAGAGGCTACCTAAAAATTGAGGGAGAAATTATAAGAACTCTTTGCATCTCCTTCAGAGATATTGAAAACAATACAATCCACAACATATAGCAAGTCAGAACACAAGTTTACTTCCTATATTGTGCTATAAGGCTAACATTATCTAAATGCCTCTAGACAATATTATTAGAGGAAAATTACAGTGATCAACACAGATAGAAAAACAATCCACAACATATAGCAAGTCAGAACACAAGTTTACAAAATGAATTGTATGTCATGTATAAGTTGAATTTATAGAAAAGTAATATAAAACACCAAGTAAACAGGCTAATGAGGAGAAATGGGATTTTATGAATAGATCCAGAAAAGCATTTGCAAAGATACAACACATGTTTGAAGTTAAATATTGTCAGTAAATTAGAAAAAAGAGCAAATTCCTCAATTTGAGAAGAAATATGTATGAAAAACTTCCAGTTGCAATCGCACTTAATGTCCATTACGTAAGGTTGGAAAAGCAAACAATGCCCCTTCTCACTACTCCCTTTTGACGTCATAGTGGAAGTACTAAGTTGTTACAACAGGATGAGGAAGCATATAAAAGTTATGCAAATTCAGAAAGAAGAAAACATTATAATATTGATTACAGAAAATCCAAAGAATAAAAGAAAAAATTGAAACCAGAAAGTACTTACAGCCCAGTTGCAGGATAGAAAGTTAATATGTAAGCATCAATTGGTTTTCTCTTTATAAGCTTAAAAATAGAAATGGACATGGAAAACACATTAATTAAAATAAGAATGGAATATGGGGCTGGAGAAATGACTCATCAGTTAAGATGCTTGACCACAAAGCCTAATGATTCAGGTTCAATTCCCCAATACTCATGTAAAGCCAGATACACAAAGCATCACATGCATCTAAAGTTTGTTTGCAGTTGTTAGAAGCCCTGATGTGTCCTTTCCCTCTCTCTCTTTCTTCTTGCAAATAAATAAATAAAATATTTTTTAAATAATAAAATATGTAAAGTTAAGGAAATGTATATAATAAAGATTGCACTTTAAGGCCAGCCTGAAGCTACAGAGTGGGAGACAGGTAATCCTTGACTAGAGCAAAATCTTGCATCAGAATATAAAATAAAATAATAATAAAATAAAATAATAGCCAGAGATAAGGTTCAGCAGTTAATGTGCTTACCTGAAAAACCTAATAACCCAGGTTTGATTTCCCAATACCCACATAAAGCTGGATGCACAAACTGGCACATGCATCTGAAGTTTATCTGCAATAGCTGGAAGCCCTGACCTGCTCATTCTCTCTCCTTTCCCTCTCTTTCTCTTTTTCTCTCTCTTATTGGAAATGAATAAATAAAATATTTAAAAAGGAGCTAAATAAAGGAAATATTTTATGTCCCTTTATACAGTAATTATTAATGTACATGCACCCAACAGCAAATTATCAAAATGCATGGGACAAAACCTGATAAAACTGCAAGAGACATAAATAGATCCAATACTCTACATAGAAGTGTTGATAATGAAATCTTAATTATTTTCAGATTGATTTATACACTAAATTTGATCTCAAATAAAATTCCTAGCAAGTTATTTTGTGGATACTGACATTGGAGTTCTAAAGCAAATATGGAGAAGCAAAAGAGACAGAGGAGCAAGCACAATATGGAAGGGAAGGAGCAAAGCAATGGACAGTGGCAGATGCAAGTCATTGTTTATTTGTCTAAACTCATAAAGTATATGACACCAAGTTTGGATTCCAATGTCAGTTATGGATTTTAGATAATAATGATGTGTCATTGTAAGTTCTTTCATAATAACAATGCATTTTTCTCTTTCACAGTTCTCATAGTGGAAGGCTGTGTATATATGGGAACAAGGTAAACTTGAGAAATATCAATGTTCTACTTATATTGCCATAAAACCTAAACTGCAGTCATAAAATTACAATTACAGTTTGTTACATTAGCTTTCCATCACTCTAAGAAAATATTTCAGATAGTGAATTAATAAAGAATAAGAGTTAATCTTCAGATTCACATTGCTAGGATCAACTTCCGAGGGAGGAACAGAGTTTATTTCAGGCTTACAGATGCAGGGGAAGTTTGATCATGGTTGAAAAAGCTGGCTCCCTTTCACAGATCCAAGCAGAGAGTGTAAACAACCAGGAGCCAGCCAGCAATACACACAAGCAAGCATAAAATCCACAGCAAAACAACAGGGAACTTAGTCAGTGTTCAAGCACTTTGCATACCTTTAGACTGGATATCCATTGCTCCTCCAGTGACAACCCCTCCAGACAGGCAGCAGGAGACATGCTTTTTATAAAAACACCCGAGTTTACTGGGGTCATATATTCAAAGTACCACACTTATGAAATGAAAACCGCAGTTCCAGTTGTGAGAATAGTAGATCATAGAAGCCACAAAACCACTAAAATAATTCAGGCTACTGTGATTAGTTGCTCAGCAAAACGAGATTGTAAGTCTTTATTGCTGAAAACACTACATGTTTCAGTTGGAGGACAAAGAAGATTCAAGCTGTCAGTGAACTGGAAGCTTCCTCCCTGCTGACTAGCTGCCATAGTGCTAGAAGTTGCTATGCTAACTGCTGAGGGAGAAAAATCAACAGTCTTACACAGCTATGGACCCTGCAGGCTACACAATCAATGTGACAGGCAAAATGTATGCACAGTACATTTTGTCCATGGTTCTCACTGCCTTCTGAAAAATTAAAAAAAAAAAAACTGATTCTCCAATGGAGAGTGAGAGCAGCATAGGTCATAGGTTAAATGGGATAAGCATGGATAATTTTGAGAAATTATGATAGGAGTGGCTTCTCTTTAGGTGCAATAGTGGCATGATTGTTTTGGGTTGAACAACCACACTCTGATTGGATTTGAGGCCTACTCAACAAGTGGGATTGCATGCCTAGTACTGTAATCCTGGTGAAAAGCCAGTAACTTGAGAGGTTCTAGTTGAAACCTACTAATGCTCTGCTGTTAAATAAACATGTCAAACTGCCTTCCAAACATTTATATTTATACCCATAGATCAGTACTGCTATCTGTGTTATTCATTGTAGTGGATGGTGGCTAATGCATAAATGGTCAAAGTTCTGAGAATAAGCGGCTGTTGTGTGCGCAGGCCTAAATGTGACATTCATACACTTCTTCCTATGAAGGCCCAGGTAACATCATAGAATAGAGGGTAGTGTAAGAGCTGGAGATGGGAAGAAGTGCTGTGATGTACTGCCTTCTGGACATGACATGGCTTTTGCACTCATGAACTTACAACAGCTGTGCTTACCTACAGAAGACCTGCACAAGATTGGGCACATCTACATCCCAGCATTAATGCAAGAGGGTCTCATGAAAGTTCACCCTCCATGAAAGACTATTGGCATTTTTTGGTTGCTGAGGAAAAAGTCATTTGCTTTAGTGGTATTGCCTTTGGTATATTTCCAGTACTCCAATAAATAATCCTTCAAACATGTTCATGCAAACAACTCTAACTAAGGCACTTTATAAGCTGCCAGAGGAAGCTGGTCAAATGACAGCTGGATCAAACAGAGACCACTGGCATTAAACACAGCCTGCTGCCATGAGTAAGCTGACCACACTTCCTACTGGGAGAGAAAAGCAAACCAAGAAAGGAGTACTTATGCAATGGAGGAGCCAAAGCCTGGCAGAGGCAATCAACAGTTTTTAAATTCAGTCAAATACTCCCCTTAGTGGGGGGTAGCACTTAACTGGAACAGGGGATTTATGGAGATATGCACTGGGAGCTGGACTCTTGGGCCCCCAGTGTGAGATGCACTATGCCAGCGATTGTAGGAGAGGCTACTAAAAATAGAATCTAGCTAATTCAGAAATGTGTATCTCAGTTAACCTATGCAGTTCTCACTTTCCAATGGAGATTCTGTTTGTATCTTTCACAATGTAGCGAGAGAGCTCTGGCTCATCCAACCATACCAACGAACTGCAGGCCGATAGCTGACATCCTGACAAGAGATGAGCCACCCAAGATATACCATGGAGGATCCATATGGAACCCTGCAGAGAATGATGGGTTGAACAAGTGACCCAGAGCCACAGCCAATCAGTCAACACAGGATAAATCAGTGAGACAGACACCAATGCAGAAGTACAGAGACACCTAAGTCCTCAACAATAGAACAGCCTTAATACTCACCCACTGAGCGGAAGAGGGGGCGGAAAGATTGTGATAGATTGGTGGGGGAGAATATCCAGAGACATGGCCCCCCTCAGTAACAACACACTTGGGCCAGCAGAACTGGCATGACTCTCAGGCTCTACATGGTCCCCAGCCCCAAGGACTGATTCAGACTGCCCATGGAGTAGGATATCCAGTTGATTGGGGATGGGGAAGAGGGGCATTGGGGAACTGGGGATAACAACTCATTGTTTTCCCATTAAATAATGTAACTCATTATGGAATATATATATATATATATATATATATATATTATGGAATATGGAATATATATATATAATGAATGTAAGAGGGAACTAATTTAAGAAACTAAGGGATCAGCTCAGCAGGAGTAAAGAAGATAGGAGATGGTGGTGAGAGTGAATGTGATCAAAATACGCTATTTGTATATGTGAAATTGTTTATAAAAACAAAGTAAGTCCTATGTCAAAAAATTGGTCATAGGAATTCCTCTTTTTTTCCTGTAGAAAGATTTATTGATGGTACCAATACCTTAAGGCAGATAGGTTAAATAAGCTAAAATGGAAGCAAAGCAGTAGTAAAGCATATCCGTGCTTATATTGTTACAGCAAAACTGATTTGTTTTTCATCATGAGTGAAAATATAAAACTACAACAAAGGGCACTGTGTAATTTGGAGTTATGTAATTTATTTTGCTATGTAAATTTAAAAGCTAATTATTATGAACAGTGCATTTTCTCATGATAGTGATGATGAAGTTGCCATAAGGGAAAATTAGAATACTGAGGGGGAAGAGCTAAATGATCTATTTCTAAATGCTAGCAGCTTTAAACAAGAACTATGGAGAAAAGTAAGTTAAGCAAAAATAGATCAGAACTCCAATCATATTGGTGGCGTGGAAGTAGTGAGCCGGAATTGTGTCTTACTCGCTCTGACTCTCCTTGTTGCATTTATTTTTTAAAAGTAATGAAAAAAGCACAATTCTAGATGTTTTTATTCTTTTAAAATGTCTAGCTTTGGGAGCTGGAGAGATGGCTGGCTCAGTGGTTAAGGCACTTGCTTCCAGTGCCTAAAGCCCCGGGTTCAATTCTCTAGTACCCACATAAGCCAGACCCACCAGGTGGTGTCCCTGGCTCGCTCTCTCTCTCTCTCTCTCTCTCTCTCTCTCTCTCTCTCTCTCTCTCTGCTTGAAAATGAATAAATAAAATATTTTTTAAAAAATCTTGTTCTTTTTCCTGAGATAAGTTTTGACTTCATGTATAAGGCAGAATGGGTCATATTTTTGTACTCTAGCCCCACTACTTTCTGAATGTTGGTTCCTTTTAGTAGCTTTTGTCTTTGCTAGTATTTAGCATGTTAATCATGCTTTGAGCTTACCATGATGGTGAAAAATACCAATGTTCTTAGTTTAATCACTAATGCCTTGAAAATAGAGGACATAACTTACATATTTTTGTATTCTGCATTCTGGCATCTATTTCCCACTGTGTTCAACCAACATTGTTTGATCACTATGATTTTAGCAATATTGTTTCTATATACTGTTTATCTACCAAAAGCTTAGTGCATATGTAACACACTATTCAAAATATTGTTTCACTAATTTTCGGGTAATTTCAAAAAATAAGCATCTTCATAATTTTCATGCTTATTGGATTAAAGAAAATAACTAGCAAATTTTATAAACAAGATTTAAATTTGCTCAATCTGAACTTGCATCACTTAACAGCCAAATCTATTCCCAGTGCTCATTTAACCCTCTATCATTACTGGCATCAGGGTGTGAATTGCCTTAGCATATTATTATATTTCCTACTAAGTATTTGCATTTCATAAGACAGAGTTTAAAATCATATAAGCTGAAGAAATCACTACCGAATAATGGAATTTCAGACATAAACTACAGGAGGAATTGGGTTGATATTTTTTGCAGTAGCTTTCTACCTATTTCTCAGATTACATTTCTCAAATGTTCCCTCACAAATTGTAGAAACAGCAAGAAAACCTGTAAAAACTAGAAAAAGGAATAATCTTGACAGTGAAAGAAGCACATTTAAAAACTTTATATCTTAACCATGAATACCATATTTATTCCACCTTGAACAGAGTTTATAGAGTTTTTATCTCTCAATGATTATTTTGTATCATCATAGAAATATTATGAGTATGCATGTATGTATGTACTTATATACATGTGAATGATATCAATACAATTGTGTTTAACCATACATTTTTTTCTGTATTTCGTTTTGTGGTAAATGTTATTATTTTCTAATATGAATTACTGTAGAATACCCAGGAAGAACCCTGGGCCATCTTGATGTGTTATTGATCACATTCAGATTCTAATTGTTGATAAATAATTAAGAATCTTTAATCTCAATTTTAGGGAAATCTTTTAAAGTTTGGTGTCAATGTTATGTTGACTTCACAATAAGAGTTTATTTGCTTTCTCTTTCTATGTTCAGAAGGAGTTTTTGTACTGTGAAACTGATTTCTTTTATGAATGATTGAGTGTAATTATCATGCAAAGCTCTTTGAAAAAGATGCAATTTGTGGGATTATTTCACTTAATCATTTTTAAATATACTTATGATTCTATAGTACAGTAATATTGTGTAATTGTTAACTTACCTATGGACTTTCCGTTCTTGCAAGAGTAAGAATAGTGCATACTACTACTACTACTACTACTACTACTATATATTCTGTATTCAAATTCACATGTTAAGAATTTACCATTTGCTTTATATAATACTTCTCCTAGTTATGTATATACTAACAGCATGAACCAGACCTTGTGTGTATGTATGTTTGTGTGTGGATATGGGTGTGCTTACTCTGTGGAGAGTATGTCTCCTTGGCCAGATCCTAGGGTCCAGACCCAAGGTGTTTCTAGGGTGGGTATGGAATTTCAGTTATACACATGCAAAGAGCAGTCTGAGCTCAAGCCTGGAACTCCTGCTGTTTGTGAGAATGAGTGTGCTTGCTTGCCTTGGGAGTTGTTGGTGATGGGTTTCTCTATCTGCTTGGACCTGTGAAAAGGGGCCAACCTCTTTCTCCATTATGGAGCATCTCCTGGATCTATAGCTTCAATAAATAATTTTCTCCTATAAACTATGCCTGGTTAGGAGATTCAACCCAGTGGCATGTGGCTGACCATGACGCTTCGACATGAAAATTACTACTTTTCATTGTCATTTTGCAAGACACCTGTGGAGACACATCCAAATTTAGCATCTTTTCATGTCATGGATGATAAACTTTTTGATCTGATGGACTCAAAGTGCCTGATTTACTGTGTTCCAATCACATTTACCACCATGTATTATTCTTATTAGTAAGCCAGAGCCCCTCCTGTCCTGATCTGGTTGGATAGGCATTTAGTTATTATGCTATTATTGGTCTGGTTTCACATGCCCATTTAAAAGTTTTCTAATTACTGATTATTATTATACTGTAAGGACTGGGCTGGGGATTAGAATTTAGATAACACCCAGCAAAAATTTCAATGCACCTCAAAATTTAAGGCGTACCTGAATTCTTGTCTATAAAGTTAATAAATTAAAATTATATACAACCAAATATTAAGATATAGTGGCAGACTTTATTTAAGGAAACATGTGGAGTTTCAGAGTTCTCTAGCCACCATTGTGGGGAAAACATGTGGGAAATGTTTTAGCCAAAATTTATGCTGTTTAACTAAATAGGCAGGAAAGAGAAAGATAATAGAGGGTTCCCATCATGAGAAAAGCTTCATGTGGGGAGATCTTGAGTCCCCCACACCTCAGCCCTTAGGCCTTACAAGGAAAATGAAAAGTGAAAGTCCTCCTTCTAGGATGCCATGTAGTAGATACTGCCTTCGTTTTAGGGAAGCTTTTAAAGCTTCCCCCAGGTAAATCAGAGAGATACCTGATTGATCTATCTATCTATCTATCTATTTATCTATCTATCTATCTATCTATCATCTATCTATCTATCTATCTATCTATCTATCTATCTATCTATACAAGTTTTTAGCATCTAGGTTTGAGCTCTGGCTAGAGATACCTCTCACTCAAGGTGAAGAATTCAATGGGAGCTTCTCTGAAACTCTCACAGTACTTATATCTTTTAATCAATTACTATGGATTTTTTTCTTTTTACAATTAATTATAGAAGACAAGCCTGAAATATGGTATATGCTTTAAATGTATTATGTCACTATTTTCAATCATTCCATCTAATCATACCATGTTAAATTGACTAATAATTTATGTTTGCCTTATTTTTATTATTGTTTCTATATTATGCATTTTATTGTTTTCCCTATTTCTGTTTTGTGTTGGAGATTTATTTTACCTTATTTAAAAATATTTTTATGTATTTATTTTAGAGATGGTTAGTGCGTGAGAGAGAGAACGAGAAAGAGAGAGAGAACCATTGTCTCTCATCTACTGCAAAGACACTCCAGACTTGTAAGCCATATTGTATACATGGCTTTATGTGGAAATTGAGAAATTGTAAAATTGTACCTGGACCAGAAGGCTTTGCAAGCAAGTGTCTTTAACAACTAAGCTACCTCCCCAGCCCCATGATTTTATATTATAACATTGTTCCTTATATGTGGTTGCCTGCTTAGATGGCAGTCCTGAGAAATCCCTAATGAGAACATGTCTAAGCATAAACACAGAGCTTCCTGTAAGAATATGATAGGTAGGTTATTGACGATCACTGACTTCAGTATAATTTTATAGTATAATTTTTTTATCATAATGTGTAATTCCCTTCAGCCTGACATAGAAGATATTATGTAATATTTATATGAAAAAATTGGTTGGACCTAATAGATTTTGTTCTAGACCAGTGCAATTTTTAGGTCAATTTTGCATTCACACTTCTCTTAAATACTAACCTTGCTATACTAAATGTGGAAATGCATTGACTTAAATCTCTAGATATTTTAGTAGGAAACAGGAATAGATATTTCTACTCGGTTCAGTATCAATTCAATTTTGATTGTAGCTTACTAAATGAAGATTCAGTAGCTGTTCCTATCCTCTTAGCACCTAATATACAGAGATTCTCAGGCTTAATATGCCTTACCATAGCTTCTTTATTCTAGGTTAAAATAGTATTGTCCATAAGCATGGAAGATGAAAGTATTTTTATTAAATTAATTTCAATTTTGAGAGTAACTTGAGAATTGCTAACAGTTTTGTAAGTTTTTTGTATTAAGCCAATTGCAGTTTTTAATGCTGAAATTTTTGAGTCATACTATCAATTTTGCCTCAATTTGATTAAGTGTAAGGTAATGGCTGAAAAAATATTACCTCAGGAAAAGCTTTTGAGCCATATATTAAAGTATTATCTCCATGTAGAATGTAATGCAAGGGATCTCTATATATGATTAATAGGTCTACAGGTAGTGGGACATAAGTGAATGACATAGCCTTGCATAAAACTGGAAAAGGCCAATATGTGGCTTAGGATACAAGAAACAATAAGTGAAGAATAAGAAAAAAGACATGCAAGATTAGCACAACGTGCAAAGTTTGAGACAGATTCTTACACTGAACTTAAAGACTAGATAAGATAGCCAAGAAAGCTTAAGGGATATTCTTGTCTCTAACTCTCCACCATAGAATTATAGGTGTGCACTACCATGCCCATTAATTTTATATGGCTGCTTGGCATTGATACGCAGGTAACCCATCTCAACAGTACCATGTACAATAATTATGTTTTTGCTTGGAGGGGTGTATTATAATATTTTATTGATATGATTTAGACCATATAATAATTATGGATATATCTATAACTATATATTATCAAAGTGACCAGAAATGGGGCTGACTGCAGAGATTGTCACATTTTCATTTTGCATTTTATGTTGCCTGTCAATATTTAACTTGCCTTTTATCTATTCAAAACAAACACATTTCATGCTCCCTCAGATCTCATTTTGTTGTGTATTAAATGCAATTTAGACCAAAGGCCACCACTTTCAAAAACAGATTTGGGAGTGTCAGAGGCAAATTTTGTATGTGTTCAGACACACACACATACAGATACACACAGAAATAGCCTCCTATGTTTCCTGATGGTGTAAGTTCCAAGCAGCGTGGCACTGGCTCAAAGCCTCCCACATTAATATGTGTCAACAAGAAAACAAAGAGAAATGCTTAGTATAATTACAATATTGTGAACAGATGTTGTAAAATTTCTCTTAAAAGACTTCTGAAGGCCAGAAATATTTTTCAAAGAAAGCATAGCAACATGTAAGCTTAAGTACACCTAAAGAAAAATTCAGTTTTGACTAAAGAGAGTTATTGAAGAATTTGTTGTCCTATTACATGAAAAGTTGTTAACAATTTACTCTTCTCAAGTATTGTAATATTTTATGTATTTCTAGGGTATGTTTTGATGTGCATTCCTTCTTTTCCTTTTATGTGTTTTTGCTTGCCAAATATTTACCAGAGCAGTATAAAATATGATCATCTATTCCCAATAACATTTTGTATAAATAAAATTCTTTTGTAAAATGAAAATGAATATATTATCCAGGATCTACTTTTGCAGACCCCAGTTTTAATGAACAGCAAATGTTCATTAGTATGCACTGATATGAAGATGATTTTACTGACAATTCCCAGAGTGTTCACTCTTTCATAAGCAGATTGTTGATGGTTGATGTATAATCCATCTGAGCCTTGCAATAAATAGAAAATATCACACAATGTGCACTGGGATGCCTAAGAAAAGTGTCAAAAACTTTCAATAATCAGGAAGAGAATATTTGCACATGCACATGCACACACACAACTAAATTCATTACTTAGATTTGAGGAATGCCTTCTGTAAAACATTGACTTCTGTTTGGAATAGAAATATCTTGATTTCTGATGTTTCAGTTTTCTTAACCAAGATGATTTAACACAGACAAAAGTATGTTAACTAATACTAAAGTGTATGCAGAGTTTTGTTATTTTTAAATTTTAAATTAATTTATCGGTAATATGTAGAAAAACTCTAGGAACAAATCTTGTGTTGGTACCCCCATTTCCCTCCTTCCTGCCCCGAATGCACTGAGAGCCCTCCTCAATGAGTTTGCTCAAACTCTCTATGGGATGGAGGGCTATTAACCGTGTAAGCAGTAGCCAGTTTTTGTTTGTTTGGTTTTTTTTTTTTTTTTTTTTGAGGGAGGCAATATCTCTGGATACTCCCTCATCATGGCTCTTACAATCTTTCCACCCCTCCAATGGTGAGACTGAAAACCTGACAACGGAGATTGAATAGACTTGAAGGGGGGTGGGGAGGGATTGGAAGGCCAGGGGATATATACAGAAAACAACATTCATACTGAATCAAAAACATAGAATCCTTACTTTTAGACAGTTACCTCTTGAAGAAGATGGGGGCATTGTCTGGTAAGAAGGGCCCTGAAGAGGGTGCAAGCCTAATCCTACCACAAGTGGTTCTGGCCTATACATCTATGCCCCAGAAATTGATAACTTCCCACACTGAACTGTTGATCAGAAAGTCCTACTAGGTCCCCTAAAACAAGGCAGGTTTATGACAAAGCTCCAGGCAAAAGACCCAACTGTGTAAGATATCACATGTTGCTGTCACACAGTCCTTTTAAGATAAAAATAAGAAGTAATACAAAGTATAAAATTGGATATGGTGGTTTATGTGTGTAACAGCTTTAAGGAAATTAAAGCAAGAGGCTCACAATTTTGCAGTCATCCCGAGCTGCACATTAAGATCAAGTCCAATTAATTGCTACACAAAGATAAAATGTTCCACCCCAAAAAAGTGGAAAGATCTATTAAAAATAAATTTACTTTGGTCAGCAAGAGAAGATCATGAAGTGCTATGATCACACTGTCAGAAGTTGTATCTTTAAGGTATGTGAAAGGACTGAATAATGGCAATTGAATCCATGGACAATGTTCACCAAATCTTATCTGAGGTGACAACCTATGAAAAGAAAAGATATAAAAAAGTTTGTTGGTCCAAAGAGTGGGTATGAAATCGGAATAAATGTTTTATTTCCATTTAGTCAAAGCAGAACTAAATAGCTCATTTTTATAATAGAACTTATAAAAGGGAGGTCTTATTGTTCTCTGTGTGTGCATTTAGAAATGCTGTTATGAAAAATATTTGATTATAAACCATTATGTATTACTGATTTAATGTGATTTTCTGCCATTCAGATTGACTAATGAATATTTGATTGAAAATTTGATTTATTTCCTTCGCCCCATGTAAATTATATATTAGACTATGTTTCAGATCACAAATTAGACCATAACAGAAAGGTATAGTTCAATAGCTGACACACTACATGTAGTAGTTATTAAAAGCACTCATTAATTAATGGTAGGTTTTAGGTTGTATTTGTAAGTGATTATGAATTGGATGAAAGAAAAGGCATGATAAAGAAGGAGCCATAAAGGCCCTTCTTGTGTCATTTACATTGTGTAATTGGAAAACAGTTGCTAAATGATTCAGGATGGCATCAGGAATTAGTCCCAGAGACTCACAATGCTTTAATGTCTTGTTTACTAATGCTTACACATTAATGCGCTTTAAGCTAAACTTTTGCTTACTATTTACAATGAGGTACTGTACATAAAAGAAGTAATATTAATATGTATTGCTTCACCCACACAAAATGATTAATAATGTGACAGTAAAAATTAATGAATATGTTCCTCTTAAATATAGTTACCTAAGAAATATAACGCAAGTGAATGACTGAGAAAATGTACTTATGGAATTGAATGAAGAGTTCAGAAAGAGATTAAGAAATGAAGTGGAGATAAACCATTTGTTTCAAATTCTATCAAAAGATTATTATTTATAGTAAGAACAGATTTGAGTTCTTGAATTAAGTGAGGTTAACTTATTGTCACCATAAAACTAGACATGATATGAGAAACATTAAGAAATCAGTGATGTACAGGCCCTTAATAGAGTTCTTCAAATATTATAAACTTAAATTTATATTTTATCAAAATATTAAACTAATTTACTGAATGTACTACCTTGTTGTGTCACTATTGCTTGTTTCATTTTTTTCCTGATGAGGCAAATTTTTTTTATCTTAACCATTAAAATGTCAGAGTACCTGCCACTTTCAACAGACCTGATACTATAAAGAAATTTAAAATGAGATTGTGATTAATAGTGTATTATTCCATAGAATTGTTGTGCAAATGTCTTGATTAGTTGTGGTTAAAATTGTCATTTCCTATGAATAGTTGATTTACTGTTATTTATAAAACCAAAGGTCAAGTCAATATTTGAAAATAGTTGAAATAGCAAGGAAGTGAATGTCCACTTAGTTTTGAAGGAAAAACTAGATGGGGTGATAGAGAAAATCTGGCTATTATGGTCATACAGTTGAACAATCAAATTTTCCTAATTGACTTACTTTTATAAAAAAAGAAGCATAAACTGTCACTTTTTGTAAATCCTACAATTGCTGTCTCACATAGAGTCATGTTCCAAATATCCAATATTAGAGACAGGAGTTTAAAGGGCATTAGAAACAGAGCTGAATGATATTTTCTCCACAAATATCTGCTGAGGAGGGCATGATAAAAGCATGAATTTAAACGTTAATAGGGAATAAATAGAAATGTTTTGCAAAAGAAAACAATTTAAAATTATCCAAGATTCAGGAGCAATCTGATTTGTGTCAAAACTTTGACAATATTCACATTCATTTTTGTTCACAAGAGAGGACTAAATAGAAGGAAAATGATTTGTAAGCTAACTTACAATCTGTTCTATGCTTAAAAATTTTCTTTCAAGTTTTCATGTCTCTTTTCATCAAGAAATTATTTGAGCATAAAAAGGCACACAGCTATTTATAATGCCAATAGTTAGCCCCATTGTAGCTACAAGTTAACTTATTGATGTTTATAAAAGATTCACCTTGATTATTGTGTAAATTTTTCAGTTTCAGGGTCTGAATAAGAAAAAACATCAGAAAGATGGAGATGAGGAAGGATGAAGTTAGCACATTCTCACAAATTAATTATCAAGTCAACTCAAGAAACAATTTAGTTTATGATTTGGGATAATGAACCTGTGCTTAACATTGAAATTTATTATTTGGTTAGATCCATAGACTCTATGAAGTCACTTGTTATTTTACAAATTTCTCTATAATAAGAAAAATCAAGCCAAGGTCATGTTTTATTGCTGTAGAGACACTTAATGTTGTTCTTTTTCTAACACAACAAACAATTCAGAATCTTTTTTTTCTGGTGAGTTACATTACCACTGTATTTCAGTATGCTTATTGAACCAATTTTATTTTCTTAAACTTTCTGGATAACAAAATAATAGTATATAAATCCCATTTTTTCAAATAAGTTTTTTTTTGTTTTGTTTTGTTTTGAGATAATACAGATTGAGTATCCCTTATGTAACTGCTTTGGATGAGAAGTACTTTGGCATTTCAGATATCTTTGTTTTTATTTTAGAACATTATTTCATTGAAAATCTTATATGAATGCATTGCAAATTGGTCATATTCCCATAGGGCTATACTCTTAGGTTTCCTCTCCCCAGCTACAATTCTACACAAGGCATATCTCAGTGGAGTTATCTGTAAACATGTGAGGTCATGAATGCACCAGTCAGTCTTTATGTGAGACACAATACCTCAGAGTACAACTTCCAGCCCTTTGGCTTTTATATTCTTTCTGTCCCCTCTTCTGCATGTGTGCTGTGTCTCCTTTAGTGCTGAGCTCTAAACAGACTCTTACTTGCTCAGTGTCTACCACCAACTTCCTGGAGGAAGTTCTCATGCTAGCAGTGTCAATAGCACTAATATTTATTCTGCCACTACTTCTGTAATGTTTCCTGAGTCCTGGCAGATAGGATTGAAATGACTCATCTCACTCCAGGCAATGGGCTTTCTTTTCTTGTCATACTGATGGGTTTTGGGTTTCTCAGGTATACACAAAATATATTAAAAAGTAGATGCTGTAGCCAAGATTGAGAGCAGCACAGATCAAAAGAGATAAACATAGGCATAGGTGTGTACATCTTGACTGCCTGGTTAATTTTATAGTTTGCAGGATCCACTGCTTCTTCATGGTGTTGTTGATTATTATACCTCAGCAGCTTACATATTGCTTTACAACATTATGAGATCAAGACAGTTTACAAGTTTGATTTGTGAGACTTATGTATATGGACATGTCATTTGTCAACTATGTGATGAACAAAATTTCTTCCTAAGGTAGTTGGAGAGAGCTCTTACATGCTATGGCTAACCAACTCAGAAACCTATGCATTGGGAATTCATAGATACTAAAGGGAAGTTTCCACCATTCTTTGTCTAAAAGAAGAGCATATGCCAGTTAAAAAAGTTTTCTAAGTGCCTATGTTTATATATTCTGATCTGTGCTGCTCTCATTCTTGGCTACAGAATGTGCTTTTTTATATATTTCATGTATACTCAAGAGGCCCAAAATCCATCAGTATGGCAAGAAAACTACTGGTATGTTTCTTTTTATTTTATTCTATTCATTAAATGTTTGGGTAGAGTAATATTTCTAACTTTAATCTTTCTACTTATTTTATATATGCTTATTCCTTTACTTTTCCATATACATTTTAAAATATGTTTATCTTTATCTTTAAATAGTGCTTTGGACTTTGAGTAAAAACTTTAAAATCCATGATTCAATTTGGGAAGACTTGGTATCTTCACTGCTTTCAGTCTTCAAATTCATAAGCTTAATGTTTTTACATTTATTTTTCCTCTCATCTTCCAGTAACCATGTAGTAGTAATAAGTGTAAAGGTCTGCTATGTGGGAGCAAAGCAGATGGTTCAGGAGTTATAGGTGCTTATTTGCAAAGCCTGCCACAGTAAAATTCAATTTCCCTGTACTCACATAATGGCAGAACAAAAAAATCATATATATATATATATATATATATATATATATATATATATATATATACACACACACACACACACACAAATTGTATCTGTTGGTCATTTCAGTGGCAAGAAGCCTGGGTAGCAGCCCATTCTCTTTCTTTTCCTCTCATAAATAAAGAATATATTTTAAAAATCTTCTATATATTGGATGTATACTGCAAAAATCATTGTGTTGGAAACTTTATCCCCAATGCAAAAATGTAAGGAAATGTGGCATTTGATAAGGCTTTGAGATCTGTATTAATTAGTCAATAGCCATGCCACCCTGAATGCATCCAATCTCATCTGAGATATATATTAATTAAAGAATTTAATTTGGAGAAGTGTGGTTTTATTTTACTGTTCCATTTTGTGCAGCATGAGAACACAAAATTCTTTCCCTTCAGAGAATGCAGTATTCACAGAACCAAAATGAATGCAGTGACCAGGCCCTTACCAGACAAGACATCTACCACAGCCTTGATCTTAGATTTCACAGCCTCCTTAACTGTGAGAATAATATATGTTATAGTAGTAGAAAACATAGTAAAAAAAGTATAACTGAAAGGAAAGTTATGGCTATAAAATCCTAAAATATAGAAACACTTGGCATTGATCTGTAGGTAGAAGGTGGAAGTTTTTTAGGAGGATGCTAGAAAAAGCAGAACCAGTATATGTGTTAGTGAGCTTTCCATTGCTATGAAAAAAGTGGTTTACTGTGAAAAACTACTTAAAGAAGGAATTGTTGTATTCTCTTGCTTTCAGAAGTTTCAGTTTATGCTTGGGTCACTCCACTGCCTTGGGCCTGAGTTGAGGCAGATCACCATGAACCTACAACTATGTTGAAGAAAAAGCTGCTTAATATCCTCATGGCAGTCAAAAAAAGAGAATGAGCTTTCAATGTTCAAGGAACCTTTACAAAGACAGAACTCTCTTCAACTTATTTTTCATGATCTACAAAGTGCCTGTTAAATAATGAAGATATAAATGAATTATTCATTAATGTAGTCAGAGCCTTAATTCCTAAAATTCCCACTTTGGAACATTGATACATTGATAACCAATCCTTAGCACATGAGATTTTGGGGAATATTCCAGATATAAACCATAACACTATAAATGGAACATTAAGGCAAATCTGGTAAAGGCATAGATAAAAGCTAGAGAATGCCTGGAATTTCTTAGATATTATATTTAAGTAGTCATTATGAGCAGTGTGTTTTCAGCTCCAGGATTCTGGGATGATCATCCAACCTGACACAGTTTATGGGAGGAAGAGATTTACTTCAGTTTTCAAATCCAGGGGGAAAAGCTAAAAAATGTCAGAAGCTATTCATTTTCATGCATACAAGCAGAGAGAAACAACTGCAGCAAGTAAACACCAACAAGCAAAAATCATGAGCTGCCAGAAGTCAAACTTCTCTCCACACTCCTTTGGGCTGGAATTCATATCCAACCCTAGTGACAGGCCCCACTGTATTAGGAATCTGCCTGCTAAGAGATACAGTTGCAAACTCAATTTCAATAGAACACCCTAGTTGATGGAGTTATACATTTGAAACTATCACATCATAACTAAAATAAGCACTTTGCTAGTAAAAATATGGATTGTGAAGCCATTGTATTGAGGTCTTCTTTAGAAATAAGGATTATTATTTTGAAAACTGTGGTAAAAAATTCTCTGCTGTTGTTACAAAGTAATACAGAATGATGTCTAAGTGCTACTACTTTATAGAACGTGCAACTCATGCATTTCGAACTAGTAAGACAATTTGAGTGTCAAGTGTTCAGGATTCTTCACTGGTTTCTATTGAACTCTATATAGTATAATTTGCAAAGATATGCAATTTGTGGTGGTTTGGATGTAAAATGGCCCTCCCCCAAATACTCCCATGCACTAATGTGATGGATTATTTGGTTCATAGTTGTTTTAGAAACTTGTGGAAACTTTAACAGATAGAGGCTTGCTGGAAGAGATGTGTCACTGAGGTTAGAACTTGAAGTATTATAATTAAGTCGTACCATGATGAAATTTCCCCTCAAAAGCCCTTTTAAACTATTTTCCTTTGTAAGTTTTTTATAATTGGGTATTTTGTTGCAACGAGAAAGTAAAAATTTAAAGAATAATTCATAAGTAAAGGGGAACAGAGTGTAAAGATTTAAAATATTCTCATGCTAGTCATGTGAGATATAAAATCTGACATGTGTTTAAGAGGTAAAACCAAGTTTAGCCAAGGAACAATTTGATAAGTTTACTATGGGAAGAAAGAAAAAAAGTCAGTTTTTAAGACAATGTTGAAATGATCCAAAAGGCATTTAAGAGATTCCAAAGAATTCTGTACATAACCTAACCTCAGAGAGGTAGGGTATGTGGCCAAACAGTTTAAAAGGAGACCTCTATGTGACCTATCAAACCTTAGGCCACCTCAATATTCTGGTAAAGAACCCTAGGTGCCCAGGATCACAAGGTTGTACCGTCAACTCTACAGAAGAACAAACACCTGATTTCAACTGGAAAGAGTTGTAGCCTGAGCTGCGACCAGGAAAGCCATGACAGTGGCTGTCTCTGTGCTCTTGGAAATTGTTGTGTCCCAGCCTGGCTGTATATCTGTGAGCTAAGTTTTAGAATATGCACCCGGATGGATGAGAGCCCAGAGCATGGTAGCTCATGCCCTTTGTTCCTAGCACACCTGTGTCCCCCAGGAGATAGGGGCATGGCTGACAGCCCTAAATCCTGTTTATAAGTGCTAATAGGTTTTACTCCTGATGGCTGAGTTTCCATGGTTTTGTTCCTGCCTGCAGAGCCCCCTTGTGAGCAGCCTTGGATTGTATATAAAGTTAAATACTGAAATAAAGTTTTGAGATCTGCTAAGACACTTCTCCCAGCCATGAGTGTGAGTCTCTGTCTGTACCCGTTCATCTTTCTCCATGAAGCCTGTCTCCTGCTGGCTAGTGAGTCAGGATCTCAGGGAGCCAGAGATCTGTGACTGACTCTCTGGGGACCCAATATCTGGCACCTGAAGAGGGACATGAAGACTGGTAAGAAACCCCCCTCTGTGTACTCTGTTCCCTCTTCTTCCCACCACTGGTGGATGATTGATTCACTGAAGGTCTCTGGCTCTCTGCTGCAACCCCGACAGCCCAGCAGGGTGTTGATGGATAGCCTTGTCCCTCACCCCACTGGCTTTGTGCCTGGATTTGGCTGCAGCCTGTGCCTCTGGAGGCAGCTCACTCCTCTCTCTGTTTCTCTTTTGAATCTCTCTGCTTTTCCCAGTTCTATGCTTGTTTGTTTTGTCTATCTGAGGTCTCAGTGGAATTTTCCTGATCATGGGGTGAATTGGAAATTGAGGTGAATGAGATCCTTTGGCCAAGGATGATGCTACAGTAAAGTCACAGGACCCAGCGCTAAGGGCGCTGTGCTTATGTCAGGAGGTCGGACTTGGAGGTCTGAGACACAGACTTATTTTAAAATATAATATTCAAATTCAATAACTCCTCTCTTTTCATCGCAGATTTGTTTTCTCATGACTGCAAGTGGTCCAAGTAGATTGTAAATTGAGAAGTTCATCATTTATGAAATGTTAGTAGGCAATGACTTGTAGTTTGGAGTTAAGACCTTTAGCTAGTTTTCGAATACCAGGAATAATGAGTGCTCTTGGAAAAAAATTAAATCCCTTTTTATTTCTGCAAAATGTAATTAGGTCACCCCAAAAAAGTCATTTCAAACCAGAATAATGAAAATTCTTTAAGATATCATTACTATATATATGACATATACCCATGTGCTCTTCAGTGACAATGGATAAATAAATTAATCACAAGTTTTCTTTGGAACACTATAAGTAGAAATTAATAAAGCTTGGCAGAGTAATAAGTATTTTACAGAGAAAATCATCTTTGTTTCTAAGCTTATTTCCATTGTTTCAGTTATTTATCATATTTGTAACATAAAATATAACTTTTAAAGAATGCAGCTACATTGCTTAGATCAAAATAAGTTCTATCACTTATACTCTAATTACCTGTTTTGTAATCTATGTTACTTCTATATGAATATAATAGCATACCTATGAATGGAAAATCAGATGCTTCATCCACGATTTTGCTCTTATTTTGTATTGAATAATCTAGGCACTTTTAAATCAGCAGAAAGTGCTAAAAGTAATGTATATCTAAAGGGGAACAAGCTAATAATCAATAATGATAGCGTTTGAGATCATACCTTAAAGCTGTTTTTGGTTTCTGTCAATACCAAGGGAAACAATGGTATCAAACTATGAAAGTAGCTTTAAGGGCTTGAACACTTTTGTCACCAGAAACAAAATATATATTGTTAATTGGGAAGATGGGAAAAAGAAATCAGTAAAAAACAAAATTTATTTTTTGAGAAATGTACCTGGAATAATTTTCTTCTTTGGTCATGTGTTTGTTAGCTCATATAATTGTGAAGATTTGTCAGTAATAAACACTCTATTTCAATACAAAACATCTAAAATTTCTAGATAAAATTGGATGAAAACTAAAGAATGAGAGGGGGAGGAGCAAGATGGCAGACGTGTAGCAGCATCACCATAAAGGTTTGATTTTCCAGCTGGGATCCAAACCCTGGACATCAGCTGGCCCTGAAACCAAGCCCACCCTCTCGCCAGCTCCTACCAACCCAGACAGATTTCCCCAAAGGCTTTCTGCTCTGCAAAGGAACGGAGAGCAGCCCCTCCCCACCCCAAGCTCCCACCATTGCCCATTGTCTCCTCCCAGCCGCTTCCAGAGCCCTTGCCAGCTGAACACATTTCCCTCCCGGGCCCCTTCCCTCTAGCGCCCTATCCCACTTGTCTCCCCTGGGAACCTCTGCCACTGCTGGGAGGGCAGAGGCTGGTTTAGGCGTGTACAAGTGACCACGCACCACTGTAGGGAGGGCACACGCTGGTCCAGGTATGTACCAGGGACCGTATGCCAGTGAAGGGAGGGCACAGGTTGGTCCAGGTGGGTATCACATGAACATCCCATGTCAAAACACTTATAAATTCTGGGAAGGGGTCCTGAGGCTGTGCACAGAATATCAGAGGGGCTTGGAAAATAAGTGGGCGGGAAGATCAGAGGCACTCAGAGGGAAGGGAGCTGTGCATGGAAGCAGGTCGACCCATCATTAAATCAGCCAAGGTGAGGTCAGAGGTGCTGCCCTTAGAGGCAGACCTGCTTGCTGCAGGCTGGTGAACATTTGCTGATCTCTCATTTTAATTTTTTTTTGTTTTTCTTCTCTCTCTCTCTCTCTCTCTCTCTCTCTCTCTCTCTCTCTCTCTATATATATATATATATATATATATATATATATATATATATATATAATTTTATAATTTTATTTTATTTTTTAAAATATATTTAAAGTGGCTTATTTTTCTCTTATACCAGGGTTTCACCTGTTTTTCTTTCCCTCTTTCTTGCTTTTATTTTTTTTAATATCTCAAGTCCTTTATTTTTCTCTTATATCAGGCTTGCACCTGAGTTATTTTTATTCCTTTTTTTAACAAATAAAGGAATTTGAGAACACGGATTACATGAGCAATACGAAGATCTCACCAGGCTCTTGAGTCTGGGCGGCTGGGGTTAGGTTGGGGCATGGAATCAGAACAGGTCCACCAAGTACTGGTCCAAGGAGAGTCTAGAGCCTTGAGTCTCTACCCCTAGTGAGGGAGATAGCATTCCAGGTCTGCTTGCTACAGTCAGATGGGAAAACACTGGGCTTTATAGTTTGGGGTGCTGGGGCTGTTTCTACTGCAGCATAACAATCTGGGACAGGGGCTTATGAGGAGGATCTCAGACTAAACAGTCTCATACTGAGGGATCCAGACGGGTAAAGATCTGAGCCTGTCTGGGGTAAGAACACCCTGACAGGAAAGACCTCTGTTTAAGATCAAACCTGGTGATCATTCCACTGGAAGCAAAGCGGGCTGAACAGCACTCCCCAGGGTGCCTGAGACCTACTCCCATACCTGGACATTGGCAGAAACCACACACACACACAAAAAAAAAAACAAACAAAGAAATTAAAGACAGAGCTCCTGAACTCAAGGCCCCTAGGACCATTATGTAACAGGAAAGTGGCAAGTAAGTGTAGACAACAAATATTCATTCCCAAAGAGGGAATAATATGACATCTGACCACAGCTGCAATGCAAACATGAAGTAGTTAATGTCTGATATGGAAACTATGAAAAAAGACATGAATGAGATGAAGCTCACCAACACAAGCATAGACTCCTGACTGAATTTAATGGAGAGAAATATGAATGAATTCAGAAACACATTAAGTGAACTGAAGGTGAACCAACTATGGGAGGAGCTAGACAATAAGTTGATTTAAATTTGATGAAGACTTAAGAAAACTTAAAAATGATCTTCAGGAATCCCTAGCAAAAACAAAAGTAGACTGGAAAGTGGATCTCACCAAAGAATTGGACACTAAACAAAATTATAGCAGAAACCAAAAATGGAAAGGTGGTGTTAAAAACCACCCTTGAATCAATCAATCCCAGAGTTGACAATCTGGAGGACAGACTTTCAGACCTTGAGGACAAGACAGAAGGAATTCATAAAGATGACATAGGTTTCAAGAAATCAAGGGAACAAAATTTGAGGGATCTATGGGATACCATAAAGAGGCCCAATATTAGAATCATGGGCATCCCAGAGGGAGAAGAAGCCCAGGCTAAGGGAATAAGAAATATTTTCAACAGAATTATTCAAGAAAAGTTTCCCTATTGAACAAGAAAAAGTCTGCTCAACATTCAAGGGGCCCAGATGATTCCAAACAGACAGGACATGAAGAGGAATTCTCCAAGACACATTTTAATCAAGATGCCTAATATAGAAAGCAAAGAAAACATACTCAAAGCTGTAAGAGAAAAGCAAAACATAACTTATAAAGGAAAATCTATCAGACTTACCTCAGACTTCTCATTAGAAACCGTAAAAGCCAGAGGTCTTGGAATAATGCTTTTCAGGGCCTAAAGAAGTACTGTTTACAAACAAGACTACTGTACATAGCAAAGCTATCCCTCATAATACATGGATAATTGAAAGTGTTCCATGAAGTAAACCAGCTCCATGACTATTTGAATACAAAGCCAAAATTACAGAAGATTCTACAGGAGATATCCCACACAGAAGAAATGTAGCTTAGAAGAGTACGAGAGATCAGGCATGACAATCATAGTCAGTGTGCTAATAACAGCAGTACAGACACCAAACTCCATTAACCCTTCAACATGGCAGGGCTTAAAGCTAACCTCACAGTTATATCACAGAATATAAATGGACTTAGCTCCTGTATAAAAAGACACAGACTTGCTGGGTGGATCAGAAATATGGACCCTTCCATCTGTTGCTTTCATGAAACACACTTTACCTCTAAAGACAGCAATCATCTTAGAGTAAAAGGATGGAAAACAGTTTATCAGGCATGTGGAAGTAAAAAGCAAGTGGATTTGGCTACATTAATCTCTGACACAACAAACTTCACACCGAAATCAGGTAAAAAGGATAATGATGGTCACTTCTTACTCATCAAAGGAATGATCCAACAGTAAGATATCACTATCATTAACATATATGCACCAAATCTGGGTGCAACACAGTTCATAAAGGAAAAACTACTCAAAAATAAAGCAAAAATTGACTCTAATTCCATCATAGTAGGAGACTTTAATACACCTGTATCATCTCTAGCCAGATCAACCAAACAGAAGATCAGCAGGGATTTAATGGAGCTCAATAACACCAATGACCAGGTGGGGATAACAGATACTTACAGAACATTCCACCCTAAAGACAAAGAATATATATTCTTTTCAATAGCACATGGGACTTATTCTAAAATTCATCATATCCTAGGTCATAAATCATCCCTAACCAAATTCAGGAAGATTGACATAGATCCTTGCATCATATCAGACCATAATGCATGAAAGGTAGAAGTTAACAGTGGAACAGGATACAGAAAATACACAAAGTATTGGCGCCTGAATAATTCGCTCCTAGAAAATGATTGGGTCATCCAAGAAATAAAGCAGGAAATTCAGAATTTCCTAGTATTAAATGATGACGATAACACATCATATCAGAACGTATAGGACACAATGAAGGCAGTACTGAGGGGAAAGTTTATCGCGCTAAATGCCTTCATATCAAACAAAGAGAGGTCTCAAATCAATCGCCTAACCACCCACCTAAAATCATTGGAACAGATAGTAAAAGTATCTCAAGACGAAAGGAAATAATTAAAATCAGAGCTGAGATTAATGAATTGGAAATAAAAAAAACAATTAAAATTAGATAAATCAAAGAGTTGGTTCTTTGAAAAAGTTAATAAGATTGACAAACCCCTGGCCAATCTAATCATGCAAAGAAATGAGAAAGCCCAAATCAACAAAATCAGAAAGGATAAGGTTGAGATCCCAACAGATCCCGAAGACACTGGAAGTATCATCAGGGCACACTTCCAAAACCTCTACTACATAAAATTAGAGAACCTGAAAGAAATCGATATGTTTTTGACACCTACCAACTGCCAAAGCTTAACCCGGAGCAGATAAAATCACTAAATAAACCTATCACATCCATAGAGATGGAAGCTGTAATCAAAAATCTTCCCAAAAGGAAAAGCCCAGGACCAGATGGTTTCTCAGATGAATTTTACCAAGCCTTCATCACAGAGCTGAAACCACTATTTCTATAGCTTATTAGAAACATAGAAAAAGAGGGAAGGCCTCCAAACACCTTCTATGAAATTACCATTGTCCTATTCCCCAAACCAGGCAAGGATGCAACAACAAAAAAGAAAACTACAGACCCATATCTCTGAAGAACTTTGATGCAAAAATCCTGAACAAAGTCCCAGCAAACCAGATACAATGCTACATCAAAAATATTATCCACCCTGACCAAGTTGGCTTTATCCCAGAGATGCAGGTATGGTTCAACATACGCAAGTCGATAAATGTGATACACCACATTAATCGGCTCAACCACAAAAACCACATGGTTATCTCAATAGATGCGGAGAAGGCCTTTGACAAAATTCAACACCACTTCATGTTCAAAGCTCTGGAAAGAATAGGCATAGATGGCCTATATCTCAATTTCATAAAGACAATTTACGAAACTCCTAAAGCACAAATCGTTCTCAATGGGGAACGACTCAAGGAGTTCCCACTCAATTCAGGAACAAGACAGGGGTGTTCACTCTCACCACTGCTCTTTAACATAGTGCTTGAAGTTCTAGCCCAAGAGATAAGAGAGGAGAATGGCATAAAAGGGATATAAATCCGAAAGGAAGAAATTAAACTATCCCTCTTTGCAGATGACATGATCCTTTATATATCAGACCCAAAGAATAGTATCAGTAACCTCTTGAAGGTTATTAATGCCTTCAGCAACGTGGCAGGATACAAAATTAACACACAAAAGTCAGTAGCCTTTCTACACGCAGAAGACAAGCAGACAGAAAAAGATATAAGAGAGACTGTCCCATTTTTATAGCCTCAAAGAAAATCAAATACCTTGGAATATCACTAACCAAGGTTGTAAAGGACTTATAAAAGGAGAATATTGAAACACTCAAGAAGGAAATAGAGAAGGACGTGAGAAGATGGAAAGATGTTGCATGCTTATTGTTAGGGAGAATCAATATAGTAAAAATGGCAATCCTGCCAAAAGCAATTTACAGATTCAATGTCATGCTGATAAAAATCCAACCTCTTTCTGCACAGACAAAAATAATCTCTAAATTTATTTGGAAGGGCAAAAGACCTCAAATAGCTAAAAGTATTTTAAATGAAAATTCCTACTCAGGCGTATCACGATGCCTGACTTCAAAGCATACTACAAAGCCATAGTAACTAAAAGAACATGGTATTGGCATAAAAACTGAATGAAAGATCAATGGAACAGGATTGAAGACCCAGCTTTATTTGGATATAATTTCAGTTATTTGTTCTTTGACAAGATGGCCAAGAATTTACGCTGGGCCAAAGATAGCATCTTCAACAAATGGTGCTGGACGAACTGGATAAACTCGTGAAAAAAATAAAAATAGACCCACTACTTTCACCATGAACAAAATAAATCCTGTAACCCTGAACACCCTGGAGGAAAAAAAATAGGAGGAACTCTACATGAGACAGGAGATAGGGAAAAATTTCCTGAACAAATCTCCAGCAGCCCAGGAAATGCAACAATCAGTTAACCAATGGGACCTGATCAGGCTCAAAAGCTTCTGTACAGACAAATAAACCATACTCAGAGTTAATAGACCCCCATCAAACTGGGAGACGATTTTTACCAGCTATAACTCAGACAAAGGCCTAATCTTACAGAAAACTCTAAAAAATACATAATAAAATCTCAAACAGACCCCTCACAAAATGGGACACTGATCTTAACCTAGAATTCACAGAGGAGGAAATACAAATGGCCTTGACTTATCTAAGAATGTGCTCAGCATTCTTCAGCATCAGGGAAATGCAAACCAAAACCACAATGAGATACCACCTTACTCCAGTCAGAATGGCAATCTTAAAGAAAACCAACAACAATCGTTGCTGGCGAGGATGCTGGGAAAAGGAACCCTCATTCACTGCTGGTGGGATTTCAAACTTGTTCAACCATTATGGAAAGCAGTGTTGAGACTCCTAGACAGAATGGACATAGAACTACCAATGGACCCATCTATCCCTCTACTAGGCATCTACCCGCAAGACGCCACATCTCGATGTAGAAAATTTTGTACAACTATATTTATAGCAGCTTAATTCATAATAGCCTAGAATAGGAATCAACCCAAATGCCCATCCATGGAGGAATGGACAGCGAAACTGTGGTATATTTACACAATGGAATTCTACTCATCTGAAAGGAAAATGACATATCAAAATTTAGAAAAAAATGGTCTGACTTTGAGTAGATCTTACTAAGTGAACACTGAAAAGATCAGAAAATCGAATCGTGCATATTATCCCTCATAGCTGGTTCCTAACCTGAATAACAGTAAACTCTAAGCAAACCAACCAGAATTGAGAGTTTGGGAAAGAGAAGTAAGAAGTGGTTGCAGGGGCGGGGATGTCTTAAACATGAAGTTGAACCAAATCTCGTCCAAAATTATAAAATCCTCATGTGCACAATGTTCACTAATGAGCATGGAGTGGGCATCATCAGTTAAGCAGGGCCAACCATGGAAGGGAAGTGTGTCTAATTTGTGAAAAACCGAGTTGTCTAGCAGCTCCTGGGCCCAGCCATGGAATCCTTCCTTCATTGAGATGTTGAACAGAGTTACCCATGAGGCCCCCAATAAATAAAGTATTCTGTTAAAGCTCTTGATTACCAACCCCACGCCTGAGGCGAGATCCTGTTGCTGAAGAACCACAGAAAGCCATCTATTAGCACCGAGAGACCCTATGATGTCCAGAATGGTAACCAGCCCCCAAATGGTAGTTAGTGCAGAGCTGGAAGGCCCTGCATAAGCTACCAGGGGAAACTGGTCAACGACAGCTGGAACAAATAGAGACCACTGTCATGAAATGCAGTCGGCCACCATGAGTAGGCTGAACACACTGCCTACTGGGAGAAAACAGCAAACCATGAAAGGAGCACTTGAGCAATCGAGGCCCCAAAGAGGGGGAAAGCAATCAACAGCTGACAATTCGGCCAAGAAATCCACTCAGTGAAGGGGAGTCCGTGACTGGAACTGAGATTTCAGGATAAATTACAAAGGGAACCAATATCTTAGGACACCAAGGAGAAACTCACTTCACAAGTGATTTACAAAAGGCTACCAACAATAGAATCTAGCCAACTCAGGAAAGCATATCTCAATTAACCTATACTGATCTAACTCTCTGATGGAGATTCTGTTTGTATTTTTCAGAAGGTGCCAAGAGAGCTTTGGCTCTTCCAACCCTACCATTGTGCCACAGGCCGATAGCTGTCTTCCTGGCAACAGACCTACCATGGAGGATCCACATGGAACCCCGCAAACAGTGATGGGATAAGCAAGAGACCTATAACCACAGCCAATTGATCAACCCAGGATGAACCAGCAAAGCAGACACCAACAATTTTAAACACAACCTCAAGCCAAAGCACAGAGGCCCCTAAGGCCTCAACTACAAAACAGCTTTAACTCTCACCCACCATGACTTAGGGAACTGAGCGAAAGAGGAGGTGGAAAGATTGTAAGAGACATGGTGGGGGAGAATATCCAGAGACATTGCCCACCTCAGTAACAACATGCAAAGGGGGTTGGAACCGGGTTGACTCCTAAGCTATTCACAACTGATCCATACAGCCCACGGAGGAGGATAGCCAACTAACCAGGGACAGGGAAGAGGGAAATAGGGGAACTGGAGACAGCAACACATTATTCCCTTATTAAATGTATCTAATTATGGATAATAAAAAATTTAAAAATGAATAAAACAAAAAAAAAGAAAAGTTAAGTATGATTGTAAATAGTCATTTCCATTTTTTATTGGGTGAAAGTATAAAATGTCTTCCTCCACTAGTAAAGAACAGATAAGACATTATGAAAGCTAAATACTATCATTTTCAATGCCAGCATGAAACTTCACTAGTTCAATTATTCTTTCCATCAAAAGAAAAGCTAAGATCCCTTGGAATCTGAAATCTAAGGTAGACTGGCAGAGCCAAATGAACAAATTGGGATTATAAAATTGATAACATAGACTTTTTTGATTTTGTATACAATGACTGGAATGAAAAAAAACAAGCCTAATAGAAGTATCAACTCAAAGAAGTTATAAGAAAGGTACTAATCAATGGTATTTATCTATGGTCGAAGAATAGTTAAAATGTAGAGGGTACAAACAGAAAATGAAAGGAAATACCCTCCATGGCGATAAGAGTAGAGTTGAAGAAATGATTTTACATTATAGAATCTTGGTTTGATGTCATTGTTATTACAAACAAATAGGTGTTTTAACAAAGGGAAATGATAAATACACTTACAAAGTTCCTTACAAGTCAGAGTCTAATCAATGTTAAGCAAGGATGAACATCATTTGGCTTAGCTAAAATTAGAATTCCAAATGCTGGTAAATTACCATGTTAAAAAATCTATTTGCATTTTATTCTATTTCTGCTGTAGTATGTCTTAGCAGCCACCCCGCCCTCTTAACCTAGGACAAAACACTACTGCCTACTTACAAGTACTCTGTTTGGTTTGTTTTCTACATTTTTGGTAGATCGGCCACTTACTTTTCTTTTTTTAGGCCACCTTTGATGACTCCCAAAAAGGTTATTGTAGAAGTCATATTCTTACTTGACCTACAACTAAGATGAGGCACCACACTGATGAGGGTAGAATATATTTGAACTGCTTCTTTTGGTGATGACACTATAATAATCAATGAATTTTTAGTATATTTTTACTAATCTATTTAATATAGAACATAACAGAAAGAAGAGGGACAGCAGAAAGGGTTTGGTACATTTGCTTCACTCAATATGTGGTTTTATCTATTAGAATGAAAAATGTCATTGTGAAAGAAATGTTAGCTCTGGAATCAAAAAGCCCTTCAGCAGGTTGCCTCAACTTTCTAAATTTCTAGTTCCTCATTTTAATAATGGAAATAAATAGTACCTATTTCATATATGTACTAGAATTTAGAGAATTAAATAAGATTAAATGAGATAAGGTCGATATGCTTGTCTGGCTGATCATAAGCTTTCATTAAATATTTGGTAAATTTAAGCCAAAACATTGTCCTTCAAACTAGACCTAGTTCTTTTCACATAAGGGCAATTACTATTTTCCAAATGCAGCAGATGTTCTTTATTATGTCATTGTGAATTACTATTGACACATGCACAAAGACTGAAACTCTTTATTCACTAAACTCCCTAGATCCTTGTAATACAATTTAAGTAACATCCCAACGAGACATAAAACACTAATTTCCATAGTTATCCAGGGCATGGTGGCTCATGGCTATATTTCCAGCAATTGGGAGGCTGAGGTGGGAAAATCACTTGAGTTCAAGGCCAGACTGGATTAGAGTGACACTCTGGCTCAAAAATCAAACAAATACTCCTTAGGTGCACCTCAGGTTGATTGAGTCATATGCACATACAAGGAAAGAAAAGCATCAACAGTTGCCCTTTCCTCAGACTAAATCAGGAACAGAAATATGTTGTGGTGGTAAACTAAATAATGCCAAATTGTATATTCACTTACTACATTCATCCTAGATAGTAGGAGGAAGAAAATGAATAGATTTTTAAAAATCATTTGTGGTAGTTTGATTAATGTCCCCCAATAGACGGAGGAGGTATCACCTAGGCTGGATTTTGGTGATTCTGAGGTGGATGTAAAATTCTAGCTACGCATATGCAAAGGGAACTGAAGTCTGGTAGTCCTGTTATTGTTTTGGTTAGGAAGAGTGTACTTACTTGTGTTGGAGTAGCTGGTGCTGAGTCTGTCTCTCTGCTTTGATCTGTGAAAGAGGGGGCAGCTTCTTTCACCATTCTGGAACTTCCCCTGGATCTGTTATTTCAATAAATACTATCCTTTCCAAATTTTGCCTGGTTTGAAGATTCATCCCAGTGGTGTGGAGCTGACTATGATATCTTTCAAATGTTACTGAGTTTTGTTTATTTTTTTGTATCACTCCATTTGGAGGGAGTTACTTATAACATTCAATTGAAAATAAGCTAAGATAACCTTTGAACTTGATAGTATAAATATCCACCACTATATGGTTACTGTCTCTTAATCCAGTCTTGTATACTTACTGTGGTTATATGTATAAGAGAGAGTAGGTGTATATGCATTAAACATTTCATAGGGACATGTGTGTCAAGAAATAGTCAAAACCTACTGTCTTCAGTGTTTAAGCTTTAATTCCATGTTTTTCTCGACTGAGCTCTTCCCAATTATTGAAGAAATAAAACATAAACAAAAAACTTTCTTGGGTTGATATAACCACATAGTTCTTATGTGAGATGAATCTTATCTAAAAATTAAGGCAAATGTGCAAGAAATTATTGTTTGTTGTAATGAATTACCCTATCATTGGTGGTGGAAATAATCGACATATATCTTCTGAAATTTCTAACAGCAGTTTACTTAGTTTCTCATTGGCAAACTTGAGTAACTCCTTTTGATCTTAAAGCAAAATATCCACTTAGGTACTAATTAAGATGACTTGATCTATTATGGTACAAAATAATTTCCATGAATCCTAGCATATAGGTGTTTGTGAATAAGTATCAGTTTCTATCAATGTCCCTAACATTCATGTCACATAAAAGAAATACATTCACATTTTCTAACAATCTGATATGGCTCCTCAACAAATTAATAAAAAGTTCATTTTTCTTTCAATAGTGACTTTTTTTATTTTATCCTATATGTCAGTCATTGTATTTGTCTTTGGGCTTTTATGGTAAACAAAAAGATATAACATTCTAAAATGTCCCCTTCTAGAATAAATCCAATGGATAGAAATGTGTTCACTAAAATCACAAGAATATGCATTGTCAAAAATGGTATACAGTCTAATAAATGTTTGGGTACCTTGCTTCAAACATTCTAAAACTTCTGAATACATAAGAATCATAAGGGAAATATTATCAAGTATACATGCTTTGGAATCAATTTCAAAGATAGATATTGTGGTGAGGCACTAATTTCTGTGTTTACAAGTGCTCAAAGTATTTCTGATGTAGTTGTCTATAAAATTTAGGAGAATAACTACCTCATAGATTCTGAAAAAAGCGAATGATTTTCTTTTCTTCAAAGTGGCAATCTTAACTTATAATTCTGCTGAGGATAAAGGAGATATATAGAGTGCTAGAAAGACTTGCACTTCCAATGTTATAAAAATAAGGCCAGAAAAACGAGATCACAAGTTTTCTTAAACTTATCAGTGTAATAACATTAAAGGGCAACAAACATATATACAGACAAAACAAATGCAGATAGATTGGAGAAACCCAAAAATGAAACACATGCAGGTGTACTGGAAAGACACACACACACACACACACACACACACACACACACAAACATATCAGATGCAGGTATATTCAGGGAGAGACACACAAGGCACTGAATTATTGGAGAAGTTATCCTCAAACTCTAAGAGTTCATCTAAGATGGTTGATGTAGAATTAGAAGAAGTCAGTTGAATCAAGGCTCTGGAGCCTTCCCATTGTGGGGTGTATAATTTTCTCTTCACTCTTCACTACACATTAGCTAAAAAGTTTGAGAATCCTGAGGAAGTCTCACTTTCACTACTTAAATGGGCAAGGGGCCTCTCAGATACTGAAAGTTCAGCAAAATATGTCATAGGTAACTTTCCCTAATCATCTCTAAGAGCAAAAGACTTTCTCTGCAAGTAGCAGAGACTAGAAGGATCAATAACCACCATTTTTCTGTGGGCACTGGGAAGGAAATAATAAAAACCCTCTACCTCTTGGGTAGTATACAATATTTATGCAGGGTTTACAATTACAGTCTTATGAGTAGGTTTCACTGAGAATGTCACATTTTTAGAAACCAGGAAAGTGTTGTTATGCTAAAACAGACTTAATCTGAATAGCAGTAAAGACTTACAGCCTCCACTATACAGCTATAAAGGGTATAGCAACATGCAATTTGTAAAAGTGAGACTGAGAAAAACAACACAAAGAAGAGACTATGATTGAGGGTAGCACAGATATTGATAAAATTCCTCTTACATACCCACTCCTACACTAAACACAAGGTATGACTAGAAGAATTTTTAGCCTGTGGTACAGAGAGTAACCATAGCAACTATAAACTTAAAATTCATCCTAATTCCTAATTATATTTACTACAACTCTTGTTCTATTAGAGGCTGAGCAAAAATAAAAGCATGCACATTTCCAGGCATAAAAATATGTTACCTCAGTTTCTACTGTCCTACACAAATATCTGGCTTTTGAAAATTTGACAAAGCATAATGACAATAACAACAAAAAAACAACCTCATACCCCATGAGAAAAGTAATCATCTTAATTAGAATTAAACATGACATAAATATTGGTTAGCCTTCAAGGAATTTTAAATGCCCATGGTAAATATGATAAAAGATTTGAAAGCAGTAAAACTCTAGAAAAATCCAGAAAAATAAAGTTATTTCAGTGGGTAAATAGAGAGTTTAGGAAACCAAGGGAGATAGTATATCACTTCTGTTACAGAGATTAAAAGTCTTTAGTAGATTTCCCTGCACATTTAACAAGGATAAATAAATGAGTCAGTTTTCTTGAAGCTATGTCTAAAGAAAAAAATAGTGAGAAAAATAGAGACAAGAATATTTAACTTGCAAGTCATTGGAATTCCATAAGAGAGGGGAAAAGAATGAAGCAGAAAAAATATTTGAAGAAATATTGACCAAGCATTTCCCAAGATTAATATCAGGCAAAAATCTTTTCTTTTTTTATATATTTTTATTTATTTATTTTCAAGCAGATATGAGAGAGAGAGAGAGAGAGAGAGAGAGAGAGAGAGAGAGAGAGAGAGAGAGAGAGAGAGCACCAGGGCCACCACCTTGTGAGTCTGGCTTATGTGGGTACTGGGGAATTGAACACTGGGGCCTTAGGCACTGGAGGCAAGTGCCTTACCCACTGAGCCATCTCTCCTGCCCAAGAAAATCCTTTCTTAAAGAAGTGAAGAGGAGGTGAAAGAGGGAGAAGAAGGAAGAAGAAAGGAGAAGAAGAGGAAGGAGGTGGAGGAGAAGAAGAAATAATCACATCAAAATGGAATTCTGACACTATGACCAAATAGAGGTGCCCAGTACTTACTTCTTCTTTCTAAGTCAAGTGCACTTCAAGATGAATGACTAAAAGAACAGTTGTAAACCTAGAAAGGAAAGAGAAAGTCTTTGGCACATAGGGAACTACAATGACAGTGCAGAGAATGAAATAAAAACCCACAGACACTCTCTACCCATGTTCACTGGCCAGGAGGAGCTCCACTACAAAGGGGAGTGGATGAGAGTCCTAATGAGCTCCCCATTAATACAGACTGCACAAGAGTTCCAAAGTCACCATACACTTAGAACTCCATTAAGGCAACAACCTGGAATTGACCCAGTAGCTGTACATCAAAGAAAGAATTTGTATTATCTCTCTGCGACCCTCTAGGCCCCAAGCTACTTCAGTGTGATGCCATACTGTGAATCTGTGCTCTGCCTAAGCATTCATACACCACTATTACTGCCACTTAGGAAACTATCTAGCATGTTCCATGGCTCTAGTACCACCACTCCCATCAAAGGAGTGGCCATGAAAATGGCTTTAGTCAATGGGCAACTTGGCAAAAACTAGAATAACATGAAGACAAATCTCTGGGCACACTTATACGGGATTTTGTTAATAGAGATGGGAAGACCCACCTTAACTGTGGTTGGCTTCATTCTATGGAGTGGAGTCTTAGACAGAAGAGAAAGGAAAGAGAAATCTCAGATCCAGCATTCAACTGTCTGTGCTTCATGGCTGCAAATGCAATGTAATCAGCATGCTTCTGCCATCCATACCTTGCCCACCATTATGTATTATGTCCTTGAAATGTAAGCGAAAAATATCCATCCTTTGTTAAAGTGCTGTCGTCAGATATTTTGTCACAGTACCAAGACAGTAACTAATAAAATGACTTAATACCCTGACTCAACTCCATTTTGTTTCACTAATTCCATCTATTCCCTTTTGAGTTCTCCTTATACATTTCCACTTTTAGTTGCTGTGAATCTCAGAGACAATCAGTCTGATTGATGAATGCCTTATGATAAAGGACTGTATCTTCCCTCAAAAGAAAGGCAAAAGTCTTTGTGACAACGAAGCACTTCCACACATACTGGCCTGAGATCATGAATGAACCAAGACCACCTAGACTACTAGCGATAGAAACCCAGAACCTTACCTTTGTCTCTTTACCTCTATAATCATAAAGCATTTGCATGTTCTTTGGAGACCATCTTAGTTAATTGTATATCTGCTCTTTCCAGCTGGTATACTATGAAAAAAGTTTCTTGTTCTCACTACTGCCTCCCTTTTGTTGATATTCTGGGACAAATGATAAAACTTAGTGTATTGAGAGACTAAAGAGTTTGGGTTTTTCCTTTAGCTCAATTTCTACATTGTGTAGTACCCAGTCTCATAGCTCTGTGTACTACATGCACCTGGGCAGCAGCAATTATACCGTTCAACCGCCTTAGCAAAGATCCTAAAAACAAAAGTGCTATCTGACACTTGTAAGCCTACTCCATGATGAAAGCTATCATTTACAGACAAAGAATTTCCAGGGAGATTACTTGATGGTTCCCGTTTGGAAACAAAGCCAATTTCAACCCAAGATCCAAAGACCCATGATTAGATCCAAAAAGAGAAATTCTAAAACAATAATAATGGGGGAAAGCACCCTAATCCATAGAAAGAACACCAAAAGATGAGGCATCAAGTATAATTTATATTACAGATAACATGAACTTAATATTTTGTCTAACATCTGAAAAATCCATTCATTTCATCACCACATGAATATTCTGTAGAATATTGCACGTATTATCCCACAACATAATTCTTCTCAATAACTATAAAAATAAACCCAGAAACTCGTAAGACATCAACAGTAATGCAAATTTAAAACTCACCCACCATGACTCAGGGAGGTGAGTGGAAGAGGGGTGGAAAGATTATAAGAGCCATGGCATGGGAGAATATCCAGAGACATTGCACCCCTCAGCAGCAGCAACAACAACAACAACAACACACACACACACATACAAACTGACTACTATTTGTACAATTCATAACCCTCTAGCCCATGGACCAGTCAATCAATCCCACTGAGGAGGGCCCTCAGCAGGTTGGGGACAGGGATGAGGAAAATTAGGCTACCATCAGAAGACATGCTCATACAATGTATCTAATTATTAACAATAAATAAGTTATAAAATAAAAACCATGGTAATTTTTGTAAAATAAAACTAGAAACAAATAACAAAAGAAACTTTAGAAACCATTCAAATAAATAGGCTAAAAACATCCTACTGGATGAACAATATGTTGTTGAAGAAATCAAGATAAATCAGAAAACCTCATAAAACAAAATAAAAAAAATTAGAAAAACTTCATTTGAAAGCATATGGGATACAGCAAAAGCAAATATAAGAGTATAAGTACTTATTTAAAAAATACCCACAAAAATGTGTCAAATGAACAACCTAATGATACATGATGAGGAGCCAGAAAGGCAGGGGAAGAATAAGCCTGAATTTTGGAGAAGAAATGTAATGTGTCTAAATAAATGAATTTGAAAACAAAACACAAACAAAAATACAAAATAAAATAAAATAATAGTGAAGATTTATTTTTAAAGCTAGACAAATCTATACTTGCTTGCAAAATTAATAACACAAAGAGTATATATGAATAAATCAAATTAGAGACCGTAAAAAGGAATCATTAGAACTGACACCAGAGAAACACAGAGAATTTTTAAGAAATCTATGGATAATATTGCCTTTCCCTACCCACTTTTCCTGTTAATCTCTTTCTATTTACTTCTGATTATGGTTGTATTTGTGTAGGTTTACTTCCCATTTGCACCCTTATATGCACAAACTTATAGATTTCACATGCTAAGGTCCAACTATTCTGATGACATTTTGGCTTTTCAGAGTTCTTAATACGAAAATTGTAAAACCTAGAAAATGTACATAAATTTTTAAACATATGTAATACAAATATTGAATACATATAAAATGTGAATAGTGTATTAATAAATAATGACATATAATAAGCAATAACAAGTCTACAACAAGGAAGAGCTCACATGGAAGCAAAAGTTTTATTATTAAATTTTAGTAAACCTTTATGTGAGAAATAAAGAAAATTCTTTTCCTAATAAAATATTATAAAAGAGAGAATGTTTCAAAATAATTTTATTGAAGTCAGTTTTGACCTGATATCAATTTCATGGAAAGACATACAAAACTATACACAAATATCTCAAATGAACATACATTTAAGAAGTAATTCAATACATTACTGGCAGATCAAATTGAACTTCACACCAAAAAAATTGATTCACCACCCTGAATTGAGTTTTTTCTAGGCATAGTAGGAAGATTTGTAATACACAAATCAAGAACTATAATATAGTAAATCAATAGAACAAAGGATATAATCATATGATTATATTAATAAATGCACTAAAAGAATTAGATAAAATTCAATATACCCTCATGATAAAAAACCCTGTATAAAATGCTTATTGAAGAATATACCTAAACATGACAATGATTGTATATAAGAGCCTCACAGTCAGAATTATAATAAATAGAAGGCAATGGAAAGCATTTCCTCTAAAATCTGAAAGAAAACAGGTATAGCCTGTTAGTAATCTCTCTCTCTCTCTCTCTCTCTCTCTGTGCGTGTGTGTGTATGTGTGTGTGTGTGTGTGTGTGTGCGAAAGAGAGGGAGAGAGAGAGAGTATAGAAGCATTGAAATGGAAAAGGAAAACATAAAAGTCCCTGCTAACAAATAGCATGACTATAGATAAAAACCTACAAATTCCATCAACAAACTACTAGAACTCATAAATTTTGTGACGTTCCAAGATCCAAAATAGACATATAAAAGTCAGCTATAATTTTAGACATCAGTAACAAGTTTGCTGGAAAAAATAATGAAAATAATTGCATTCACAGTACATAAAATACTTTTATTAAATGTTATGAAGTATATTTATGGTAGAAATTCCAAAGAATTGATGAAACAAAAGAAAATAATAGTGTTCACAACTTGGAAGAATTGATATTATCAAAAGGTTAAGACTGCTGAAAGTGACTTAAAGTTTCATTGTAATCTATATCAAATTACCAATAACGTTCTTCATACAACTAGTTAAAAACAATATAAATATTATATAGGTGCACAAGCACCATCTCTACTACTTAATGTCAGTAACCTAAGAACATGGACATAGCCAATGAACCAGAATATATAATAAGCCACAAAATATGTATGAAATGAACACACTCATACACAGCTAAATGATTATTGATAAAAGTATTAAAACCAATGAAGTACAGATTTCTCTCTGCCTCAACTCAAAATAGGCCATAGAAGTAAGGACCTTGATCTAACCCCAGTTTGTGCTGATTTTTACTGACTCTTTGCTCAGAGTATGATGTAGTTTATCAGCTTTGGTTGAGATAGAAGCCCTAAGTAAGTTTCAAATAAGTATTGCTTACAATAAACTTACTTCACATCTAAGTACACTCATACAGTGAAATGGATGAAGCTATTTAGTTTGAATAGAAGTAAAAGCCAAGCATGATTAACCAATATAAGACAAAATAGTGTTTAAATGATAGCAGTAAATTGGGCATGGTGTCTCACAATCTTTAATCCCAGGTGAGGTTAGAGGATCATGGTGAGTTCAATGCTAGCCTTTGTGTAGCATTTACCTACTCCTTGCTGGAACAAAACACTGACCAGTAGCAACTGATGAAAAGAAGAAGTTTATTTCTGACTTTTAGTTTCATGGGGAATATCCCTGAAAACACACGTTTTTAGTCCAATGAGATCTGAGACTCTGTTTGCATTCTATAGAATTTTACCATAAAAATTAATGTACTTTTAAGCTAAGTTCATGGTGTTTTGTTGTAGCAAGAATAGGAAATGGCTATATCTTATATAAGTTTGTTTTTCAAATTCATAGGTTTCTCTTCTAAAAATTATTACTTTAAATGATATCCAACACAACCCAAAGCAGTACAGAGACACTTAAGATTTCAACAATAAAGCAGATTTATAACTCACCCACCATGACTCATGGAATTGAGTGGAAGAGGAGACAGAAAGATTGTAAGAGCCATCCTCAGCCATAACACACAAAGTGGGGGTGGAACCTGGCTACTTCCAGGGCTATTCATAACCCCCTGCCCCATGGAATGGTCCATTATGCCCACCAAGGAGGGCCCCAGTGGGTTTGTGACAGGGAGGAGGGAAATGAAGGTACCATCATAAGATTTACTCATAAAATGTATCTAATTAAGGATAATAAAGATATCAACAATGAAAAAGGGAATTATAATTTTAGAACAATTTAACAGTCTTTAAAGCAGTGAATGTAGTTATGAAGTTTATTTCAAGTATGCCTAAAACTGCTGTCCTCATGTTATCCTAAATGTGGAGGAAGTATCAAATTTCTCCAATTCGATGCAGCTGCAGTGTATCTTAAGAAAATATTCAAAATGATGGTCAATAGTTGTAATGATTAAGTTTTGTTGTCAACTTGACCTTTCAAGTAATCTTGTGTGGGTCTCTGAGGATGTTCACAGGAAGGCAGCCTCTCAGTAGGGGGCAGAATGTAAGGAAGCTCAAAGGAGCTAGAAGTAAACATCCTTTCCTGTGTGGGCAGTGCAGGAAGAAAATTTCAGAGACTCAGGAATCCATTAAGTATGGGATAGAATTGTAAGACCCCACCCTAAGACTTTATAAAGGGGAAAGAATTCTCTCCTTGCCTCCTCCTGCCTGTTTGCTGTTCTGTGTGTGGTGTTGGTGATGGGTTTCTCTCTCTGCTTGGGCCTGTGAAAGAAGACCAGCCTCTTTCACTTTTATGGGACTTCCCCTCAAACTTTAGTTTCAATATATACTGTCCTCCCCCAAATTGTGCATGGTTTGAAGATTCATTGCTGTGGCGTGTGGCTGACTATTATAATAGTATATTCATTATTTTATAGTTTCACTATTGTAATTAATTTCTTCCCTTTATGAAAATATATCACCAGAAAGTAGGAAATAAGATTTGTTACTTCACCCATTTCATTTGCATTCACACTGTTGAAAATTATTTGTTTAATCTCATTTAAAAAAATAACTAAACTAATGAGGCAATACTTAAAAATATTAAGTCATATGAATTGCAAAACATCTATGTCCCCACCATCAGCAATAATGGCACTGTCATAAAATTTATCACAGAATAGTTATATCTTCCAACCAACAGCTACTTTCTTACTTGGAAAGAGAATAGGTGGACTTTGTTTTCCTTTTTATGTTGAAAATGAAGAAATTACTTCCCAGTATGTTACTAGAAAAATTGGAATGATTTTCCCTTTGTGGTTACACATTTGTTCCTATGAATTTTACATGCTGAGGCAAGTGACCCAATGCTGCAATTATTAGGCCCTTAGGCTTCATCTGCTAAATCTAGAGATGTAACTGAAAGAGTAGAGGTTTTCTCGAGGATCTTTAGGTCATTTTCACTATAAGTATAGGGAGTAAAAGTAAAACAATCTAGTGGCAAATATAGTCATGTGTTGTCCTTAGCACAATTATAACTCCTACCATATTGCAGTAATGGTAGCCTCTGTATTGGAATTGAACAACCAAAACAAGAATAAAAAGTTTGATTTTCCAGTTTTTCACTTGCAAATGCTGAGATTAGCAAGTTCTACTCAATGCTACTATAGACCAAAAATAACACATACACTTTTTGATTCAATAGTAGAGATCCTCTAACCGAATATTTTGTGATATACCTATGTCGTGCAAGCAATAATGATGTGTAAATTGGAGTCCAGGGAAAGATTATATATTCCATGCTAATAGTAATTTGCAAAGTTTTTGGAAAATACATATTCTCAAATATCCCTAGAGGTTAGTAACTCCCTGGCATAAATAGTATCAACCTGTGTATATGTGTACAATTGGTCTTGAGAATCATTATGCTTTAAATATAGTCAAATTCAAGTAATTCTTACTATAAATTATATAATTCTCTATGAATGACCCATAGCTATTCCTTGATGGAAATGAGTGACAGAGTTGTTACAAATCAACTCTCACTGATATGGGTTAGCAGCAGTTTACCTCTTCCACACTTCCTGAAGCTGAAGGTCTATTGTGGAAGAGGTAACATAAAAATTGTAAGAGCCAAAGAAAGGATAGTACTGCTTACAATGCTAACTTCCAGACACAAAACAGCCTTGATATTCACAACTTCACATTTCCTGATAATAACTACACAAAATGGAAAAAAAGATGACACCAAAATAAAACAGAGACTAACTGAGAGGGGGAAGAGATATGAGGGTGGGTGGGGAGGGAATCATAATGGGTTATGGCCTATAATTATGGAAGGTATCAATAAATAGTATATATATATATACATATATATATATATATATATATATATATATATATATATATATATTAGGTCATGATTTAAACATTATAATTTCACTAAATGTGACTTTAACTACATGTTGGCAGTTTTCTTCAAACTTTAATTTGTCTAGAAGAGAAACTGTAGTGTTGTAGTCTGTTTACTTGTTGCTGCACGGGAAGAACCCAATGAAAGCTCTTTGGAAAAAAGGGTTTATTTTGGCTTATGAACTTGAGGAGAGACTCCATCATGTCAGAGAAAATGACTGCATGAGCAGAGGGGTGGACATCACCTCCATCACAGCACTGCAAACAGTGGCAGGAAGGTGTGCCAAACACTGGCAAAGGGATTCTTGTTTATAACACCCATAAGCCTGCTCCCAACAACAAAACTCCAGTGATGTTGTAAAATCCAAACTGCCATCAGCTGAGGATTGATCATTCAGAACACATTTGTTTCTGAGGGGCACCTGGATCAAACCATGACATGTAGAAATGCAATTTAAAAACTAAGACTACCTTCATTTTTTGATTATTGAGCAAAAACAAATAAATTCAGATAGAATATTTCATTCTGTGCCTAGATCATTTTTAAAAGGCATTGATTAATCTTGGCTCTGATCAATCCAATTAAGATCCATGTTGTTTCCTCTAGATGATAATACAGTGGAGATAAAGTTCATTAAAGCTTCTCTTTCAGGAATATGACAGGCTTTCTACATTTAACTTCATGTTTTACATAAGAAAAGAAAATCACAGTTTAAAACTTATATTTCTCTAATGCTTTTAAAGAACAAATTTTAATTTATAGAAACATAAATACCTATTCTGTTGATTTTTTTGCTAGTAGAAATTTTGCTTTGGGAATTATAGACATTTGAGTTATTGAATAGGAGAATTGAAGCTCATTAGAAGATATTGTACCTGGTAAATTCACCTGTGTTCACATTTTATGTTCATATTTTTACATATAAAAACAGTGAGCAATCTGTGTTAGGTTGCATGGCTAAAAATGAATTTGAAAATTGCTAGTCTCATTGGCTCCCTAATATGGAATACTGATGTTGGTACTATTTTGGCAGTTGAAAAGTGAAGGATGGAGTTTATTGAAGGATAGGGACAGAAGAGAGATTCTTAAATGAACATATCTGTGATGTGCTGTTGCAACTGTGGCAGAAAAATGTGTAATCGACTTTTGTAAATATATTCTAGGTTTCAAAAAATATTTGTAAGCTAAAAGATAGAATATATCAGCAGAGAAATAGAAATTCAAGGACCATTATGTATAGTATCACAAATGTTCATTTTAAGTGATGGGCTCATGAATGTGACAGAACAAAGTCACAGTGGACTTGAATAGAGTAACATTTTATTATTTTATGTAATTTATAAAAAATACCTCAAATGGATACTAAAACTAACATTGAACTTATATTCCACAATATCTGGAGTAAAATAGAATATCTTTGTAGTTTGGCTTGAAAAATTCTGGTTAGACAAAGGAAGGAAGCAATAATCAAAAAATGAAATCAAATTTACCAAAATTTTGAACTATCAAATATTTAATGGGTACAAATAATCAATTCTATAGGAGTAAGAGCTTCTAATATTCTATAATACAGAAAGATAACTATGAATAATGATAATTAAGTATATATTTTAAGTATATTTTAAAGTAGCTACTCGAACATATACAGAATGTTCCCAATACAAATCAACTATAAATGTTTGAGGAAATAGGCAAAGTACCTGCTGTTATCTGACAATTGCAGTTTCTATATATGTATAATGAAATAGCACATTATGCAACTTAAATATTCATAATATTCATATGTCACGATCTCAGTGATGGTTACTCTTGGTTTGTCACCTTGACAGCATTTAGAGTCATCATGGAGACAAATTTCTTGGTAAGACTATGAGGGAGTTTCTAGATTAGGTAAATTGAAGTGAGAAAATTCATCCTAAATGTGGATGACACTCTTTTATGGCCTTCCAACCTTGACTGAATGAAAGGGACAAACCTAGCTGATCATCAGCATTTCTTGCTCAGGTGCCACCATGTGCAGCTGGCTTTATGTGGTTATTGGGGAATTGAACTTGGGTACTTCTGCTTTTCAGGTAAGTGCCATAATCATTACAGAGCCATCTCTCCAGCCCTAAGAAAAGTTTTTGTTAGTTTCCAGCAAGTCAACTCTTAGGGCTTTAAACAAAGAAGTGAGAACTTTTATGTATCAAGAAAATATCTATATGAATATTCATGGCTTCTTCCCTAATATTCCCAAGCTGTAAGCAGTCAATAATGGTGATATACTCAGCCAGGAAAGAAAAGAGAAACTAGCAGTATATACAATAATATTAAAAAGTCTTTAAAGGGCATGTTATTGAATAAGCCAGACACAAAATAATACAAATTATAATTGAAGTTTTGGAAAGAAAGAGTAAAATTAATCTAGAAGGATGTAATTCATTTCATTTATTACTTACATAGGCATGACAAAAATTAACTGCTAAGGTCCTGAATTGGCTTATTACTTGTCAAAATATACTGATCTTTACAATTAAAATGGGTTGAATATTTTATGATCTAATTATACTTACATTTGAAAAACATTGTGGAACATGAAGAAATTAATACATTAACGGTAAATGACAATTTATTATTTTGACTTCATTAAGGAATGGAAACGCAATATTGAACACCTGCAATTAATGGGTGTGGCATAGAGTTTGTGTTTTCAGGCATGTCCCAGTGCCAAGTATACAGAAGCAAATACAAACAGATAGCCCCACCATTCATACATCTGGAAAAATTTTGCATTTGTTCAAATCCAGATCTAGTTCAAATTCCTTCTCTCACACAAAACCAGATAATCTTTATGTGCCATTTCACATCTATAAAATTGGGGCAAAAATCATGTCTGTCTCATAACACTATTTTAAAGATTAAATAAATCAATACCTTTACATGATTAACAAATATTTCTGGAATACAGTGTAAGCATCTTCCATGTGTACCTATCATTAACCTTATACTAGGATTACTGAGGCGATATTCTATAAAATGGACATATACACATTTATAAGAAACAGAAACAAATGAAGGAAATAAGTTAAACTTCTATAAATGAGGATATTGGTCCATTTAATTTGCATACACTCTTTTTCTCTATCTTTGCCACTAAATCACTCCCCCTGTTTATGTTCATTTTTAAGCTTTCCTCTTCAGGATTCCTTTAATGATTGACTCTCACTGAGACTATGAATTATAATATGCTATTTTAATGCTAGTATAAAAATAAATTGAATTGTTTCCTTTTCCACTTAACTCTAAACTTAAGTTTTTTTCTTAATGTTCAAAAAATATGGTGATCTTAAAATCATATTAGTTCTACATTCATAATTAGTTATTGATTTTTAAATTAAGTTTCAAAATTTATACAGTTGCTGGTCTTTTAATATTTAAAAAATACTTTCTAAATTGTTGATTTTGGCCAGGCATGGTAACACACACCTTTAATCCCAGAACTCGAGAGGCAGAGGTAGGAGGATGTTCATGAGTTCAAGGCCACCCTGAGGCTACATAGTGAATTCCAGGTCATCATGGACTAGAGTGAGACTCTACCTCAAAAAAACAAAAATAAATAAATAAATAAATAAATAAATGAATAAATAAATAAATAAATTGTTGATTTTGAGAAATTAGTATGCATTCAAATATAACAAGCAGAATATGTTTTTGAAGGAACAAGAGTGGAACCTTACGATAAGCATTTGATTTTATAGTCTACTAAATCAAGTGTACTTGAAACAAGTCTCTTGTGAGTGTATAGAGACAAAGTTATACATTTCAGTAGATGATTTTTCATTGATTTGCCTCGAGCAAAACTAAATGATCAGCATAAAAGATGATGGAAAAGTCATTTAAACTGTAAAACCATAACAAGTTTATATCCATTTAGAATGACCTAAAAAATTATTGAAATTGCTGAAAACTTAGTATTTTAGTAGCACAATAGATATAGTTCTTTTTCGTTATTCTCTAACCTTTTTTTTAAAATATGATAAGAGAAAAAGAATTTGCTAAATTGTCATTATAGTCAAAATTTAGAAGAGGAGTTGTTGAATTATTGTATTGCTCTATGTCAGTGCATTGAGAAACATTTTTATGGATCTTTCAAATAATCATGCTCTTGTAGTCAGTCACACTCTGTTGGGATGAATCTCCAAACCAGGCACAGTTATTGGAGGAAAGGATTTATAGAAGTTACATATTAAGGGAAAGTTTCATAATGGAAAAAGAGGCTGCCCCCCTTTCACAGGTCCGAACAGAGAAAAAAACCCATCAGAACAACTGCACACACCACCACCACACACCAACAAACAGTGAAGGAGAGAAAGAAAAATTTTCCCACTGTATATAGCTTTAGGGTGGTATCTTGCAACCCTTTCCCAGACTTGTTGACACCCTGAGTCACTAGAATTCCCTTTCTGTACAGCCCTGCCAGAAAGGGTATTGCATCTAGTACCCTGAGCTTCCTAATATCCTGTATCTACTGATAGGGTTGTCATCCTGTGAACAACATCAGAGACTCTCCCAATACTACTAAAATGGTCTGTCACATATGCACTTTGTTAATGAGTATAAAAGAAGTGAGATTCATTTGCTAAACCTTTGAAACAAGACCTCATTAAACACATGGACATTTTTTTTCCTCCTCTGTATGAAAGGGACACTATGGATACTAAAGTCAGCATGTCTAATCTCAATCTAACTCACACTATTTAAACATGTGTACTAGATCTAAAGAAGTAACCCTGTATATATAAAAAAAAGCCAGTCTCTATGAAAACTAGCAAAAACAACATTCATAAATTAGCTTCATTGTATTTAACTTCAGCCAGAAGAAGATAAGTAGTCGATAACAGAAATTGAGGGGAAAGGTATTAGAAGTGCTCCATAAAGCTAATATCAGTGATACTTAATATTAACACTCAGTTTGGTTTTACCATTTAGCATAAAGCTAGTTAACACCAACCAGTTCTAAAGCATAATTTCAATTTTAGTCTATATATTGTAATTTTAATTTTTGATGCTATTTTTAAATCATGAAGAAAATTGTTAGTCACCCCATACCACAATGGTTTGCTAACATAATTATTGCTTACTGTATTTTTTTATGATTTATCCTTCAATTATATTTCATTTATTAGCCAAATCCCTGATAGGACATGTATCACTCAAGTATACTTCTCAAATTTATGAAAAGACCTTATTCAAGCAACTGGTTGAACCACATGAGTTAGGGCTATTTCTGCATTTACTGAACTATGCTTTATTATTTCATGCAATTTAATTTTATAGTTATGGTAGAATAGTTTAAAGATTAGTAGAGTAGAGGCTACATTTGATAGCTTCCATGGACAGAGAATAACACTCCATTGCAATTTTTTACTTAAATGTATTTTACATAAACTCATAGCTCATTGAGGGGGGAGAAGGACTTACACACCAATCTACATCACTAAGGAAGGTACCATAAAAAATCCTTATTTTGCATGAAGTAAGCTCTCAAGTAAGCTTTTGGCATTGGAAGACAGGACCTGAATAGGGCAGAAGGTAGCCTAACTCCAAGACAAATTGCTCTGGCTTGTAACTTCTTTTCCCAGTCATTAGTTACTTCTCACACTGAGCAGTTGATTGAAGAGGCCCATGAGGTCACACGCAATTAAACAGGCTAATGTCAAAGCTCTTGAATACCAAACACCAGTAAAAGTTAAGAACCTATCACTGAAGATAGCACAGATTGTCATCACACAACATCCAGAGACCCTGCTTAGTCAAGAATGGTGTTCAGCATCTAGGACTGGAGATGTTGCCTGTCACAAAGGCAGGAGATGAACTATCCCTAATTTATGATACAGAGTCCAAAGGAAAACTTTGAGGAAGTGGTGAGATGAGCAAGAGGTCTAGCTCCACCTCAAGTCATATAACCTATGAAAGGATAATGGAGACAGACTCTGAAGATACCCTACACAATCCAAAGCAGAAATTTAGAGACCCTTTAAGACCTCCATAGTAAAGCAGACCTAAAACTCACCCACTACAATTCAGGGATCTGAGCAGAAAGATTGTAAAGCTATGGTGGGGAGAAAAAAAAACACTGGCTACCTCTTGTACAATCCATAACCCCCTTTCCCATGGACTGATCCAGTAAGCCCTCATAGGTTGGCCCCCAGGGGTGTGGTAACAGGGAAAAAGGAAATGATACCATCATAAGACTAGCTCATACAGTGTATTTAATTGTTAACAATAAATATGGGGAAAAGTTTGCCAATATATCAACTACATTCAAATGTATGTGCATATGTACATTAATGTGTGTGAATGTGTTTATACATACCAGATATATTTTATTTATATATTCTCACTGATAATCATTAAATATTTGGATATTTTAATTTTTTTTCATTAAAATAATTAGTATATTCTATTTCCTCCATAACCTAGTAGCTTAAACAATTTAAAAACAATTTTCAGAGTAGCTTGTAATTGCTCCTAACGTTGTTAACCTGTGCAAAAGCAATTTTTGTAGTATTCTGCAACAGTGTTTATCTGCAATTGCATTCTCCTTTCTTGACATTATCTCTTAATCTATTATCTATTATGTGAAGAATCATCACACAAAGCTCTTCTATGTATTGTTCTTGTTCTAAATTAAATCAACATGAAAAATATAGTGCAATTTTAATGGGAAAAAGATGAGCTTATGTGAGTTAATATAAAGTATAATCCAATATGAAGTAATTAAAGTTTCAGCTCATACTTTTTGACCAATCACCTATAAATAGTTGCATTTGGTAGGAATTAATTAGTCATTTTTAATTGAGTAATTATTTCATATTTAATTATTAACTCAATAAAATCAACATATACCTTTAGGTAAATTAATAAATACATAAACTAATTAAAGCAAGGTTAAATGACTGCTTGGTAAGAGTTCATGATATGCAAATTTCAATAGACAATATAGACTCAAGTGGATCTTGATAGTTCATTTTTCCTCTCTTTTCTTCCTAGACTCCACATATCAAGTAGTTGTCCTTGGAAGTGAATAATCTAAAAATCAAGCCAATTTCATCAGTTTCATGTTTAAGGGAAGTACAAAAACCATATGTATGCATATTTTAACTATGAAGAAAGGAATAAACACTCCTTTATTTTCAATTGAAATATATTTATGAATTGAAATGTTAGAGATTCAGAGTTGAGTAAGTTTTCTCTTAGGTAAGTATGTAAAATATTGGTAGGAAACATTCTACAATTAAACCAGATGCTATTTAATAAATATTAAAAAAAAGAGATATCAACAAGTTGATTGCTAAAACTAAAAAGGTAAGAAATGTTGTGGGTATAATAAAGATTCGTGAAGGAGATAATAAGCTGAGACTTGTGAAATGATGATTGTTTCAGGGGAAGAAAAAGCATTCCTATTCAATGAGATGTGACCAATGTTGATCTTCTAGTTTTGATTTTAAACAGTGATCCAAGAAGCCATTGCCTCTTGAAAAAGCTGCATGAAGGACATAAAGGTATAAATATCAAATAATGTGGCCTCTTTAAGGAAATTAAATCTAGCATGTATTTGTTTGCTCAAATAAAACAAGAAAGATATGTCACTGTAAAGATGCTGGCTAGATAAAATTGTATTGTATGGACTTCATATTGTAGAGTGTCATTGCCTTTGGAAGTTATTAAACAGAAGACTGACAGAAAGATATCTCTATTGCCAGGGCAAATATTTCTCTTAGTATTGTTAAAGATACAGGAGTTTTGGAATACTTTATGTAAGTGTGTAATAAAAAAGTTAAATGTTAGTGGATAAAATAAGACCATGGTGATGAGAATGAAATAGATGTTAAAATAACATGCTATATATAGAATGCAAATGACAATAAGATCAGTATATATATAGGAATTGAAAGAAATGGAGGACTAATGGGGAAATGAAAGTTCTGAGGGCAATTTACAAGAAAATTATAAAAGTAATAATAGTGATAGGCAGTTGAGGATGCTAAGGAGGGAAACATAAGCAATTATACTTTGGCAACACATTGACTGGAAGGACCTCTGAGACATTTGAGAAAAGGAGTGAGAATTACTGGGCTGATTTTGGTCTTTCTGAGTTTTAGTCACTTCATTTAGTACATATTTTCCAGATTCCTTCTTTTTTATATATTTCATAGTTTCATTTTTCTGTGTTGCTGAATAGAATGATATTGTATATATGAGCCATATTCTTATTATCAATTTATCTATTGATTAGTATCCAAGTAGATTATAATCTTAAAGACAAGGACAAAGATAATTGAGGAGACAGGAGGGACTGGTAGAAAAGGGGATTGGGGAAAGGAAGGAAAATGAAAATAAACTAAGAAAAAATGTATTTGAAAATGCCAGAATGAATAACCAAAACCCTATATGATAATGGAAAATATTAAATTAAAAGATATAAGGCTGAGCCTGGTGTGGCAGGGCATACTTTTCATCCCACCACTCAGGAGGCAGAGATAGGGGGGTCACTGTGAGTTCAAATGTCAGCATGAAACTGTATAGTGATTTGTAGGTCAGCCTGGGCTAGAGCAAGACTTTACCTCAAAAAAAATGTAGGGAACAACATGTCTTATGACTAGCAGCCACACCAGGACCCTTCCAGTAAACGTTTGAGATTCCAGCTTGGATTCAAACCCCAGACCCCATCTGGCCCAGACCCAAGGCACACCCCCTCCCCAGCCTAGACTGGGCTTCTCAACTGCTTTTTGCTCCCTCAGATGTCCAAAAAAAAACCACCTAACTCCCACCCCAAGTACCCCGCCATTTCCCAGTGTCTACACCAAGCAGCATCCTGAACTGAGCCCTTTTCCCTCGCAAGGCCCCTTCCCTCCCACACAGTGGTAAATAATTGGGCACACTCATCCCCCAGACCCACCCTTATACGCACAGGTTGATGCCAGTCCATGGGCAAGAAGACCTTGCTGGGACCCAGGAAACCCACATTGGCATGCAGCTGCCTGTTGGGCCCAGTCTGGTCCCAGGAAACCTGTGATAGCCTGCAGGTGCAGTGGGCTCAGGCCAGTCCTACAGCTGAAATGGAGGTACCACCCAGTACCCAGAGATTCACCATTCATCAAAGGAAGTCCATCAGCTTGAATGGTCATGAATCCCCAACCCCTGTGAACCTGAAACACTTGCCAGCCCAGTCATGGTTCTGAGGGCACACAAAATCCAAGACAAACCAAGTAAGTGCCCAACCTTCTCCATGGAGGACAGCACAACACGGTCCACACTGTTAAAGTGCACATATCACAAATACATCCCATAACCACTCCAAGAGGAATCAAGATAGGCAGATCCCAATGCGAGAATATATCAGCTGAGGAATTGATCCCTAACTCACCAAGACCCAAGTAGGAAGCAAACAAAGAAAGTATAAAGGTGAGTCAGCAGATGCAAGCCCAGGATGAGATGACACTAAGCCCAGAACATACTGGCATAGAGTCTATAAAAAGGTTGTTAAACATGGAAGAAAATATTGATTAATAATTTGAAAAAGTAAAAAGTCAGCTCACAAGCTTTGCCATCAGTCTTAATATAAAGGAGGTGAATCAAATGGACCTAAGAAGATCAGCAATTGAACTAAAGGCAAACCAGCAAACAGAAGGCCTCAACAACCAGCTAACCAAAGTAAATGAAGGCATGAGCAAATACAAGAATGAATGCCAGGAAGAAGTAAGTAAATCAAGCCATGAAATGAAAACACATATTAACATGATGATAGAGGCAACTCAAAAAGAAGTATCAGAATATAAAGACCCAATAGAAATAATAAGAAACACTCTAGTATCCCTCACCACTGGAATCAATAATAGGGAAGACAGAACATAATATGTGGAAGATAAAACAGAAAAGAAAGGGACATCAGAAATTTGAGTAAGTTCAAAAAGCAAGCAAACAAAATACAAGGGATCTGAGGGATACCACAAAAAGACCCAATCTCAGGATCATAGGGATTCTAGAAGGAGAAGAAAACCAGACCAGGGGCATAGAAAATATGTTCAGTAGAATTATTCAATAAAACTTTCCTTACCTTGCAAGAGAAGCACCCATACAGATACAAGAAGCCCACAGAACCCCAAATAGATTGGACCAAAAGATGACCTCTCCAAGACATATGTTAGTTACAATGCCAAGCATAGAGAGTAAAGAGAAAGTCCTTAGAGCAGTGAAAGAAAAAAAAGCTCAAAAAATCCCTACAAGAGCAAACCCATCAGACTTACCTCTGACATTTCCCTAGAAAACTTAAAAGCTAGAAGGGGAGGGGGCTGGAATAATGCTCTTCTTGGTTTAATAAAGTACAGCTTTTAAACTAGACTACTGTACCCAGCAAAGTTATCCCTTATAATAGACAGAGAATTGAGTGTATTCCATGAAGATAGACAGCTCTACAAATATTTGAACACAAAGCCAAACCTACACAGGAGATTTTCCATGCACATGAGATAAGCAACTGACCCCACAAAAGGAACAGTGAACAAACATGATAAGCAACACCAAACAAAGTGCTACTAATAACAGTTCAGATATCAACCCTCATAATCCCTCCATCAAGGCAGGACTTAAAGCAAACCTTACAGTTCTAAATTTGAATGTAAATGGACTGAACTCTTCTATAAAAAGACAGGCTAGCAAGGTGCATCAGAAAAATGGACCCTTCCATCTGCTGCTTTCAAGAAACATACCTTATCAATAAAAACAGTGATCTCCTAAGGTTAAAAGGATGGAAAACAATTTTCCAAGCATGTGGGAATAATAAGAAAGTTGACATGGCTACACTAATATCTGACAAAATAGACTTTAAGCCGAAATCAATAAAAAAGACATTGATGGCAATTTCCTTCTCATCAAGGGGACAATCCAAAAAGAAGATTTCACTATCTTAAATATGTATGCACCAAATACAAGGGCTCCTCAGTTAATAAAGCATAATTTACTCAAAATCAAATCACATATAGACCACCAACACAAAAATAGTAGGAGACTCCAATACTACATGGTCATCCCTAGATAGATAATCCAAACAAAAGACCAGCAGGGAAATAATGGAGCTCAACAACACCATAGAACAGCTAGGGATAACAGGTATTTACAGAAGGACACAAAATATTCATTCTTCTCAGCAGTGCATGGAACTTCTCAACAATAAATAAATGTTCATAAATGTTCCCTCAACAATTTCAGCAAGATTGATGTAACACCCTGCAACATATCAGACCACAATGCATTAAAGCTAGAAATTAACAATGGGAGAAGATACAGAAACTACATCACCAACTACTGGCACCTGAGCAATATGCTCTTAAGCAATGAATGGATCAAAGAAGAAATCAAAAAGGAAATTGAAAGTTTTCTAGAAATAAATGATAATGATGAAACATTCTTACCAGAAATTGTGGGACACAATGAAGGCAGTCCTAAGGGGGAAATTCATTGTGATAATTGCCTTAATAACAAAGAGAGAGAGCTCTCAAATCAAACACCTAACCACACACCTAAGGTCATTAGAACTATTGGAAAAATCCAACCCTAAGATCTCAAGATGAAAAGAAATAATTAAGATCAGAGCTGAGTTTAATGAATTAGAAATGAATAAAGCAAAAAATAGATAAAACAAAGAGTTGATTCTTTGAAAAAAGTTAATAAGATTGACAATCTCTTGGTCAATCTAATCAAATGAAGAACAGAGAAGGCCCAAATCAACAACATCAGAAATGACAAGGGATAGGTCACAACAGAACCTGAAGAGATTGGAAATATCATCAAGTCACACTTCCAAAACCTCTAGTCCACAAATTTGGAGAATATGGAAGAAATGGATGAATTTCTGGACACCTACCAACTACCAAATCTTAGCCCAGAGCAGATAAGTCTCTTAATAAACCTATCACATCCACAGAAATTGAAAATGTAATAAAGAACCTCCAAAAAGCAAAAAAATCTAGGACCAGATGGTTTCTCAGCCAAATTCTACAAAACATTCATCACAGAACTGAAACCACTCTTTCTGAAACTTGTTAGGAGTATAGAAAAAGAAGAAAGGCTTCCAAACTCCTTCTATGAAGCTAGCATCACCCTAATTTCCAAACCAGACAAGGACACAAGGAATGAAAACTACAGACTCATATCCCTGATGAACCTATATGCAAAAATCCTGAAGAAAAAATTCTCACAAACTGGATACAAAACCCTATTAAAAAATTATTCATCTTGACAAAGTAGGCTTCATGCCAGGAATGCGGGGATGGTTATCCCTCTTTGCAGATGACATGATCCTATATATATATATATATCAGTCACAAAAAATAGTATCGGTAAACTACTGAAGGTGATTAATGCCTTCAGTAAAGTGGCAGGATACAAAATTAACACAAAAAAAATCAGAAGCCTCGCTATAAACAGAAGACAAGCATACAGAAAAAGACACCAGAGAGACTGTCCCATATTCTATAGCATCAAAAAAAATCAAATATGTTGGAATATCACTAACCAGGTTGTAATAGGCTTACAAAATGAAAATATTGAAACACTCAAGAAGGAAATAGAGGAGGATTTGATAAGATTGAAAGGCATTCATGCTCATGGATAGGGAGAATTAATATAGTAAAAACTGCAAACCTGCCAAAAGTGATTTACAGATTCAATGCCATGCAGTTAAAAATCCCAACCTCTTTCTTCAGAGACATAGAAAAAAATAATCTCAAAATTTATCTGGAAGGGCAAAAGACCTTGGATACTTACTATTCTAAGTAAAAAAATAATAAATAAAAAATAAATAAAAAACTTACTCAGAAGGTATCACCATGCCTGACCTACAAATATACTACAAAATCATAGTAAGTAAAACAGCATGGTACTAGCATAAAAACAGACAGACAGACCAATGGAATAGAATTGAAGAACCTGATCTTAATACAAGTAACTTCAGTTACTTGATCTTTGACAAAGGTGCCAACAATGTACACAGGTCTAAAGATAGCATCTTCAACAAATGGTGCTGGAACAATTGTATAAACATGTAAAAAGAGGAGAAAAATAGAACCACTCCTTTCACCACGCATAAAGAACAACTCCAAATGGTTCAGGGACCTCAACTTAAGACAAGTAGCCCTGAAAACCATGGAAGAAAAAATAGGAGGAACTCTACATGAGCTAGGCATAGGGAAAATTACTGTGCAAATTTTCAGTAGCCCAGTTATTGCAATAATCACTTAACCAATTGGACCTCATCAGGCTCAAAAGCTTCTGTACAGACAAACATATGATACTAAGAGCCAATAGACCCCCCTCAAACTGGGAGGTGATTTTTGCCAGTTATAACTCAGTCAGAGGCCTAATTTCCAGAATTTACAGAGAACTAAATAATAATAATAATAATAATAATAATAATAATAATAATAATAATAATAATAATAAAACTGCTCCCTCACAAAATGGGGCACATATCTCAGCAGAGAATTCACAGAGGAGCAAATATAAATGGCATTTACTCACTTAAGAAAGTGCTCAGCCTGCTTAAGCATCAGGGAAATGCAAATCAAAAGTAGAATGAGATTCCACCTTACTCCAGCCAGAATGGCAATCATCAAGTAATCCAACAATGATAATTGCTGGTGAGGATGCGGGGAAAAAGGAACACTCATTCACTGTTGGTTACAACCTTATTCAACCACTACGGAAAACACTGTGGAGTCTTCTGAACAGAATAAACATAGAGCTACAAATGAACCCAGCAGTATCTCCCCACAAGATTTCAGGACAGAGACATTTGTGCAACTGTGTTTATAGCAGCTCAATTCATAATAGCCAAGAATGTGAATCAACCCAAATGCCCATCCATGGAGGAATGGTTAACAAAACTGGTACATTTACATGATGGAAATTTACTCAGCTGAAAGGAAAAATGACATATCAAAATTTAGAGAAAAATGGTCAGACTGGGAATAGATCCTATTAAGCAAACTCTCAAAAGAACAGTCAAACACTGCATATTTTCCCTCATGTGCAGTTCCTAATCAGATTAACTATAAACTCCATGCAAACCAGTAGGGAGAAGTGAGAGTTTGTGAAAGAGGGGTAAGGAGTGGGGGAGGGGATGACTTAAGCATGGAGGTAATCCAAAAATGATTTGAAATCATAAAATCCTCACTTGTATACTGTAAGCTATTAAGCAAGTAGTGGGCATCCTCTGGCAAGAGGGGCCATGAATAGAAGGGGAGAGAGTCTAAGCCCTTAAAAAATGATCAGTCCCACAAATCCTTGCCCCAGTGACTGCCTCCTTCCCTCACTGAGCTGTTGACCAAAGTAACCTATGTGGTACCAAAAACAAGATACGATTCTGTCAAAGCTCTTAAATTCTCACCCTAGGCCTGAGGTAAGATCCTGTTGCTGAAGAAACCACAGAAAGCCATCTATCAGAGCCAAGAGACCTTGTGAGATCTGGAATGGTAACCAGCAGCCAGATGGCAGTTAGTGTAGTCCTGGAAGGCACTGCATAAACTGACAGGGGAAGCTGGTCAATGACAGCCTGAGTAAACAGAGACCACTACATGAATCACAGTCTGCCACCATGAATAGGCTGTACACACTTCAGGCTGGGAGAGAACAATGAACCAAGACACAAACACTGATGCAATGGAGAAGCCAAAGCCTGGGGGAGGAAATCAACAGCTTTTAATTTGCTCAAGTAATCCACTCAGTGACAAGGAGCCCTTGAATGGAATTGCAGACTCAGGGCAAAATAAATTGGTAACAAAAATCTTGGGATCCCAAAGAGAAAATCACAAAGAGGCTAATCAAAATAGAATCTAGCCAATTCAGAAATGTGTATCTCAGTTAACGTATACTGATCTCACTCTCCAATGGAGATTCTGTTTGTATTTTTCAGAAGACTTCAAGAGCTGTGGCTCCTCCAACCCTACCAATGCACCACAGGCCGATAGCTGACATTCTGACAAGAGATGACCCACCAGAGACCTACCATGGAGGCTCCATATAGAACCCCACAGATAGTGGTGGGATGAACAAGAGACCTAAAACCACAGACAATTGGTCAACACAGGATAAGCCAGCGAGACAGACACCAGCAATCATCAACACAGCCTATAGGAGAAGTACAGAGGCCCCTTAGACCTCAACAATAAAGCAGCCTTAATACTCACCATGACTCAGGGAACTGAGCTGAAGAGGGGGTGGAAAGATTGTAAGAGCCATGGTGGAGGAGAATATACACAGACATGACCCCCTCAGTAACAACATACAAAAGGGGTTGGAACCAGGTTGACTCCTAGGCTATCCATAACCCCCTGCCCCATGGACTGATCCAGACTGCCCATAGAGGAATATATTCAGCTGATTGGGGATAGGGAAGTGGGAAATCAGGGAATTTGGGGCACCAACACATTATTTGCTCATTCAGTGTATGTAAATATGGAAAAAAAGATATATTCTATAAAAAAAATAAAAAATGTAGCGCTAAACACAAAATGAAATTGGTCTGGTGATATTGTTTTTGAGTCATCAGTATAGATACATTGTTAAAGGTGAGGAAGACTGCACCTAGACAAAGAGCACAGAAAAGGTCATGGTATAAAAGATTGGAAACTGATGTAAGAGAAAATATAGAGAATAAACCAAAACACTCAAAAACATATTTAAAAATCCAATAGACAAGACCTTATTCAGGCTTAAAATGTAATTAATGTAATAATGTATTTGGGCAAGTGAAAACATATCAAGTAAGTTGTGTAGAGATTTCCTCCTTAGGTTGATAAGAAGCATCTCTAAAATATACTTAATGACACATGTACCAATGTTTATTTTCTTAGATTTGATATTATGCAATAGCCACATAAGCTGTTGCCATTGCCAGATGAAAAGTACATTAATTTAAAGTGAAATACTGTTTTCTGCATACAGAACATTGTCCTCTAATTTTTCAAAGATTTTATTTCCTCAGAAAGTGAAAGAGAAACAGAATGGACATACCAGGACCTCTTGCAAACCACACATGAGAAACATGTGCCATTTTATGCATCTGGCCATATGCTCAGGAAATAGGAGCAGATTCAAGCAGATACCTCTGCATGATAAGGAAAAGGGGCCACAGTGGAATGGCTGGAGGGGACTAGAGGACAAATCGGGAGAATCCAATGGACATAACACCAAATTATTGTATATTCTTATTTTAAATTTCCTTCCTCAAATATTTTTAAAATAAATAATAGATAATAAAAATGAATAAAAGCTCTGATCAGCAAAAGATACAATAGAGTTACTACATAATGGGAGAAAATATTTCTAGGCTATTCATAGATATTTGTGTTATAGGAGAAGACTACATAGAAAATAAATAAACACACACAGACAAACAAACAAACAGGTAATTCAATCAATAAATGAGCAATCAAAAGAATGGACACTTTTCAAAAGAAGAAGCAAAAATATCCAATGAATACATGAAAAAATATTCCAATCCTTACTAAATCATAGAAATACAAATCAGAACTACAATATTGACCTCACCCAAATCTAAATGAAGATCAAGAAAACAATATGCAACAAATGTTAATGAATCAAAAAAGCTATAATCTCTATAAATATTTCATCTAGATAATTATTGCAGAGAAATTAACATTTGTGTTATTGTCATTCCAGGTTTCCTTATTATAATCATAAACTGAGAACAACATAAATGTCCTTCAACAGGTGAATAGTTAAAAAATATTGTACATCCATACACGGAAATATTATTGAATAAATTATTGCTACATAAAACAACTTGAGTGAATTTCCAAGGCATTATAGTAAGTGGAAAAAACAGATATAAACTACTATGTACTTTATCATATAAAGTGTGTTATATTTTTTATTGTTAGAAAACAGATCAATGATGTTCCATGGGAAGGTAGTGGTAAGGAGGAGAAGGGTAGAGTTATAATGTAGAGTGGCAGTCTTTGAGGTGGTGATGATTAAATAGAAGCAGACTGATGTAAAAATTTACCACATTCTGAATCTCAAGTATATATGATATATGTTAATTTTTTAATAAAAGTGTTAAAGTTAGAGGATAAGGAAAGGTGCATGATTGCTTTGAACATTCCTTTTGCTTTTAAAGTAACAAAATGATCAAACTGAGCATATTTACCTAATTTTAAAGTCAAGTATTGCCTACATTTTAAACATTTGTGACAGATTCACTCAATAAACTTCAAAGTACTATAAAATGATGGGAATTGAAATAGTTACGCCAGTTGAATTCTTGCTTTTATGCCATGATCTGGATATCTATTTTATCTGAAATGCCAAAAACAAACTTAACATTGAAAACTCACCACATATCCCTTTAAACTAGCCTTTGTTGTAATGGACATCTAGTCATTCATCTTCATAAGTATGTGGCTTTCTTCCTCTCATAGAATGTGTGCTACTGAGCCACTCGTAGGATATGTAGATTATTCAAAATATAACCAGTATTGTGTGATGTTTCCTTTGGAAATTAATTTGCTTTTTACTCATGTAAAACTCAGTGGGAAGTGAGTTTAGGTTGAACAAAAGTTTAAAATTCTATAGTCTGTCCCACTTGCAATGCTCTAAATATGCTTCATTCCCTCTATAACCTGTGTTGGAGTTTACTTTGGTGTATTAGGAGGTAGACCATGTGAGACATCTTAGAGGTGATTAGAGCATTTACCACTGGATAATTAATAGACTAATAGGTTATATTGAGAGGCAGTCTGCTTTAAAGGTAGATTTATCTAGGTGTCTCAAGTTTCCTGTCTCTCATTATGTATTGCCCTAATCTACCAGTATTCTGCCACCAAGAAGGCCATCTAATAGAGACCCTGTGACCTTAGACTACAAGTATGAACCAGCCTGGACCATTGTGTTATTAGCAATGGGAAAGGGACACAAGCTGTTTCTCATTGAATTCCTTTTCTCTGAATTTATTGGAATGATTATTTAATATTTTTAAACATTTCTGGAACTATCTAGGACAAATAATACTCAAATATCTTGCTTTCTACCAAGAATACTTTGATTGAAATGTACTCGAGCTACATACATTTATATGTTGAAACTTAGGTATAACTATTTTCTGCTTTCAGGACATATTTCCAATATGCAAATAAATCAAAGTATACTTTTAATAAATATAACATTTGGTTATCAAAAACTTTGATCCTTTATTACTGGCTATAAAATACTATTGTAAACTATCACAACTTATATGTTAACTTATACATTTATTGATCAAATACTGATTTGTGTCAATACTAAGGTTGTGAAGATTTGGTTTAATGATTACCTGATTGCTTAATAATACCTTGTTTTAAGGTACTGGCTCTTTTCAACTCCTTCCTTCCCCTTCACTCCCTTTCTTTTTCCTTAGATTCCCTTTGCAAGAATGTCTGGAAGGTGTAGCAGTGCAGAATAGCCATGCAAACTATTAAATTAAGGAAAATCCATACAAGTGAGAAACACATTCCAGTTTAAGGATGCCTAACAGAAGATGCTCTAGTCAAGGCAGGAATCAAACAATTATAGGAAGTATCGGAGCCCAAGTAAAATGAGGGTGTCCAGTGGGAAGACATCTGACTTTGTCAGTCCAGGCAAGTTGAAGATGAGCATGTCAGGGCAACCTGCTCTGGAAAGTTACTGTTTGACATAGGTAGTAGAAATCTCTCTAGATAACAGCCTGGCAAAGAGCGTCAGCTCCTGGTTAATTTAAGGAGGCTATCCATCAGGGAACAGGGACAGTCATGAGATTTGAACAGAGCAGAAATGGCATTTGTACAAGCTGAATACATTTGAACAAAGATATGTCAGAAATCAAAGATATTGGGAAGCATATTACAAAGGAGGGGAGGCCTACCACATTAAGTCAAAATGTAAGAATTGAAAGGCATAACATTAAAATTTTAGTGACAACAAATAAAGCTTTATTGGTACACAGGCAAATTGTCCCATTGAAATCATGCCAATAGCTTTTTTTCATGATTCATTATCAGATTCAAGGAGATATGTCAGGGACTTGACATATGTCAGGGACTTTACTTGGAAAGTCCAAGTATTGATGATATTTGACCCTTTACAAAAAAATGTTTTCCAACACCCCCTTTCTTAATATTCTGGTATCAAAATGTAGTTGGCTTCAAAAAATAAATTCAGGAGTATGCACTATTTTTATACTGTGAACAAGTTTTTGCAAGATTGATACTATTTCTTTCTTAAGAGTTTGAATCATTGGTGAAACCATCTGGACAAGAAGATTTCAATGTGATAGCATTAGAGTAATAGAATGAATCTCAAAATCATACTTTTCCAAAGTAGGGTTCTGATAACACAAAGAAGCTTTAAATCCTCCCAAATAATTGGAGAAAATCTAATGCTCACTCTAAATATTTTCCTAATGATTGTAGTAGTATTAAATTTAAAGTATAAATACTCAGTCTATGATTAATTTTAGTATGTATTGCAGTGTATACTCTGTCATCACTGTGTATAGTTTTTATATAAATTGTCAAGGTTTTAAATTTCATTTTAGTTTCCCTGCACTATTGCCATTTTTATGCTTGCTTTTACTGTTATTAATGTAGGTATGTTAAATTTTCGAATATTATGGATACCCTTGTCTATCTGGTTATTTCAATTTGTCAATAATTTTGACATTTTGCTTAAACAAACAAAGATTTTGAAGTGTTAAATCTTACTGGGAGATGATCTCTTTTCTTTATGAGATACTACTTATCGTAATAATTATTTTTGTGTTTTTTGTATGCTATGAGAATAAATATGACTGGTTTCTTTGAGTTTGAGCTCACATGCTATTTACTTTTTATTCTTTTGTATTAAATGTTCAATGTTCTTTAGACATGTCACTTGTGAGCAAGATATTATTTAATTTAATTTGACAATATTCTTATTTCGTTGTCATATTTAGTCAATTTACACAGAATATAACCATTAATATACCTGGATATATATTTTTCTTCTATTTGTTTATACCATCCATCATTCAATTCGTTTTTTAAAATCTTTATTATCCAAAATCAGATACATTGTATGAATAAACATTGTGTTGGTAAACCCATTTCCCTCCTCCCTGTCCCAAATCTACAGGGTATCCTCCTCAGTGGTCATACTGGATAATCTTTCCTTTTCATTTGATAAACCAGAAATATTTTTTACATGCAATTTTACTTTTAACCAATACATATTTTACTAGATCATGTGTCCTCTATGAGCTTGTTAGAAATATTTTCTTTTCATAGTCTTATTGTTTTTCATCTGCAACAGGGGTGGATAAATTGTTATATCTCTAGAGAGAAATCACTATAGATTTTAGGGTTTATATAGTTACAATTCTGCCAAGATGATGCAAAAAGAGATATAATAAATCATAATATGGATGTGGCTGAGAGAATGGGCATGTTGGAGGCCTCTTTCCACTTCAAACTCCAGATGCATATGTCTCTTTGTACATCTGGCTTTGTATGGCTACAGGGGATTTAAACTAAGGCCGTCAGCCTTTGCAAGCAAGCACCTTAACAGCTGAGCCATCTCTCCAGCCCAATAAATTTTTATAATAGTTAGTTCTTCCTTATCTTTCCTCAATAGTTTATTTACTCTCAATGCTGGGTAAGAAGACATAGTATTTATTTATCACTTTAATATCTTACCCGTTGAAGATATTTTTGTTGTTTCAAGTTAGGGGTTATTATGAACAGCATGGTATAATCATCCATGTTGTGTGTGTGTACTTAAGTTTTCATTTCTCTATGATAAATAAATGCCCAGTAGTAAAATTGTTAAGTTGTATTAAAATTCTGTGTTTTGTGTTTTAAGAGACTGACAAACTTCCAGAGTAGCTATACTATTTTCAGTTTCCAACAGCAATATATGACCTAGTTTTTTTCTGCATTTTCTCTAGCATTTGTTGTTGTCACTACTTTTTTTAAAAATTAGTCATCCTGAGGGGTGTTTAAAGATCCCATTCAGGTTTTTATTTTAATATCTCCAATGACTTATAGTGTTAAATATCTCATTATACATCTCTAAATATCTTGCTTATCTGGCAAACAACTTTGATTTTTTCTTTAATATAAATAAAATAAATAAAATAAAGTTGAATATTTAGAGATGTCTATGTGATCCAGATATATCCCGATCACATATATGAATCATTTGTCATCTTTCAGGTATATAGTTTGGAAGTAAATTTTCAGAGTCGATAACTCATCTTTATACCCTGGTAATCTTATTTACAAGGTTTTTTAATTGGTATAAAACACAAATTATATGAGATTTCACTGACTTTTTCTAGTTCACAATAATTACCTCCCTTACTTTTTGTTCTTAAGTCAAACTTCACCTTTGTATTTTTTATTTTAATGATATATTTCAAATTTGTTTTTCCACATTATTTGAAACTTACATTTTGGTTCATTGGTTACATGTAAATTTCAAATCTATTCAGCTGAAAATATACATTCTCTACTCAAATGATTTTAAACTTTTGTTTAATAAAAGTTAATTGAATACATTTATATGGGTTTATTTTTGTAATCTCTGATGTGTTCCATTAATTTAGGTCATGATTCTATTGTAGGTAAAGATTTTCCTTCCAAATCCACATAGTCTATATTAGTGAGGCTATACAGTAACTCTGTAGGCCACATAAAATAAATAACATATTTTTTTTTTACTTTAAAGATGTGTGAGTTATTCTAGTTCCTTTACTTTTCTACAAATTTGTTAGAATAATCTTACATTTAAATATAAATTTTTTAGTTGAAATCTGATAAAATATGAATATCAGATTTGGAAACACTGACCTCATTTCAGTTTTGAAAGATCAAGCCCAGTTACATAATCTATTTCTCTAATTGAATAGATATTCTTTAATTTATTTCATTGTGCTTGCATAGTTTTCATGAAACAAATTCCATACATGCTTTATTATACTAATACCCAAGAATTCTTCTTTTGGGAAGCAAATGCAAATAATTATACAAATTTAATGCATGCTTCTTGTTACATTTTCAATGTGCAATTTATTTATTTCATTTTGGTTTCAATTGCTTACAGTGTAAGAAATAACTTTTGTTTTTTATTTTCCTTATACTCTTGAATTTGAGTAAGTTTTATAGGCTCTGAATAAGTCATTTTAATATATATGTATATATGTCATATACATAAGTCCTCTGCACATATATATATATGTATACATATATATGTTATCCTATAAAGTTACTGAACATGTTTGTTAGTTTTATGAAATTAATTTTATGTACATTGTTTCATCATTAAATTTGCATGGTTTTATTTCATCTTTTTTAAGTCTGTATACCTTTTCATGCCCTTATTGAGGTCTTATTGTGAGGGAGTATCTTGAGGCATGGTGCCTCACCACAGAGACTGACTGATGATCTCATGATCCCACTATGAATATCAATAACCCCACTAAGGTGGGCCTTCAGTAGAATGAGGTTAGAGAGAAGGAATTTGAGAGGATATAACCCAATGGGTATATTACCAATACACAGTATTTTCTTACTGTAAAGTTCATAAGTAATTTTTATAAAAGAATTATAAAGTAAGCATGCTCAATTTTCTATTAATCTTAGATGAAAGCATTCAGTATTTGACTAATAATGATAACATTAATTAGCTGGAAGGTGTTTTTGCTTATTTTGTTGTATTTTTCATTTCATTTGATTTATTTAACTCATATCAGTTAGAGTAATTAGTTTCTATCTTTCTTTCTGTACATGGTTATGTGTAGCTTTGTTTAAATTTACCTTGTCCAATACTTTTCATTGTCTGCCTCCAATTTAATCCCATTTCCTTCTATTATTAGTCCATCTTGAGAATATTTATGTACAGGGGTATAGTATCAGATCTAGTTTTTCTTTTTCCGCTACATATTTTTCCAGCACCATTTGTTAAAGAAACTTTCTCCTCCATTGTTTGCTTTGAAGGCCATTGTTAAAAATGTGATCACTGTAGATATAAGGGTTTAGTTACAAACCCCATTCATTCAGTTCTACTCGTCTTCATCTCTACTTTTTTGTCAATACAATGCTGCTTTTAGTACTGTGGCTTATATTGTTGAAATATAAAATCATGATATCTCCAGCATTGCTCTTTTTGTTCTCAATTGTGCTTTAGCTATTTGGAGAACTTTTTGGTCCCATCTGAGTTTTCAGATTATTTTTTGTAGTTCTGTAATAAATATTATCCATATCTTAATGGTATTCTTTTAAATATATAGGTCACTTTTGTTAATATAAACATTTTCACAATATTAATTCTTCTAATCCATGATCATTGACGGAATTTCTAGGCCATCTTCAATTTTAATCTTCAGAATCTTATAATATTAATTTATAGGTTTTTACTTCCTTTTTTGGGTTATTGCTTGGTATTTTAAAGCTAAGACAGAAGGGATTTGTTTCCCTGATTTACCTTTTACCAAGTTATTAACATAAGGAACTGATATTTTTATGTTGGTTTCGAACCATGCAATTTTATTGAATTTAATCAGTCCTTTTGGGGGAGTCCTTGTGGTTTGGGGGAATATAATCATACCATCTAAAAACAGATATAATCTGATTTCTCAGTTTGACATTTGCCTCCCTCTTATTTCTTTGTCTTCTCTGATTTCTTTGGCTAAAAGTTCAAGTAGTCTACAGAAAAACTCATATGATTAGGCAGCCCGTATGGTGTCTTATATCTTATTTTGTGTTTTTCTCCATTCAGTATTATGCTGTATATAGCTTTCAAATACATACCCAGTTTTATTGTGAAGTCATTATCCTTTTATATCATCTTGATTCAGTTTTGGTAGATGATATTTGTCTAGAAGCTTATTGCTGCTGTCTAAATTTTCCACTGTATCGGGATAAAAATTTTTCAGATATTCCCTAAAGATCAACTAAATTTTAGTTGCATTTATCATGCCTCTTTTATCACTTCTAATTTGATTTCCTTGTGTCATCTTGCTCTTGGTTAGATTGGCAAAGGTTTTGTTGTCAATCTTTACAACAACCCAAATCTTTGCTTCATTGATCCTCTTTGTGTTTGTCTCTTCATTGCCATTTCATTAATTTCAGCTGTGATCTTTTCATATTTCTTTACATGGTGGATTTGGGGTTTTTCTTTTGTTTTGTAGGATTTTGACTGTTCCATTAGATTTTCCATTTCACATTTCTGCAGTTTTAAATGTAGACATTGGTACACATGTCTCTCAAGAATTCATACTCACTTCCTTCAAATTCTGACATACTGTGTTTTTAGTATCATCATATTTAAAAATGTGTATTTGTTGCCCTCTTTTCTCAATGATCCATTCTCTATTCAAAAGTGCATTGCTTCTTTCTTATATGTTTATAAAAGGTTTGTGCTTCCTCGTGATACTTATTTTTATTTCAATTCTATTATTTGTTGATGAGATGCATGATTTTTTTTGTTTTAGCATAGATAAGATCCATTTGAGAAAAAAGTTGCATGTGTTGGTGAAAAGGATGGATATTCTGTTGCTGTTGGGTGGGTTCCTTTGTAGAACTATATTATACTCATCCTATTTGTTAATATTTGGTCTGTATAACCTGTTATGTGAGGAGCATGTTTAATACTCCATTATTATTGTATTACAGACTATGTTTTCATTATGGAAGTAGTGGTATTTTATAAATTTAAATGCTATGCTGTCTGGTGGACATATATTTACAATCATTTTATCTTCTTGATGTATGTTTCATTCCATTTACCAAAAGCTATGAGTATGTCTCTTCTGAGTGACTGGTTTGAAGTAAGTTTTCTTACATATGAGTATAGCTAATTCTTGTTTCTAGATTTGTTTTCCTAGAATACCATCCTTTTCTTTTGTTTTTGCATTTCTTTGCTGATAAAGTAAGCTTCTTAAAGGTAGTGAAATGTGCCATTATAATCTACTTAGCCAGTCATCTCCTACTCCTCCTTCTCCTTATCCTCCTTCTTCTCTTCATCCTCCTATTCCATTTCCTTCTTTTTAAAATATTTATTTCATTTATTTATTTGTGATAGAAAGAAAGATGGGAGAGAGAGAGAGAGAGAGAGAGAGAGAGAGAAACAGGCAAACAGAAAGAGAGATAATGCGTGCACCAGGGCCTCCAGCCCCTGCAAATGAACTCCAAACACATGTGCCGCCTTGTGCATCTGGCTTTATGTGGTTAACTGCTAAGCTATCTCTCCTGCCCATCCTTCTCCTTCTAGTACTTTTTCTCTTCCTCAATTTTATTTCTTCTTCTTCCTTATTATTCTTCTAACTCTTCTTCCTCTTGCTCTTTTTATTAATTTTCTTCGTCCTCTTCCTCTTCGTCATCACAGAACCATTTCTGTTTGGCACTTTTTTAGAATCCTGATTGCTTTTCTCAATTTCACATTAATAACTGACATTTTCCTTAAGTTTTCAAGTGTGAATTTGCGTCATCTTTGAAATTATGTATCATATTAAAACATGTTTTGCAATTCAATTACTTTGACATTGCTGTAATCAGTTTGTAGATTTCTCAGCTTTTGGAGAAATAATTTTTAGTCCTTTTCTTATTTTGTTATGTTTTAGAGCCTTTGCTTGACAATGCAGGGAGAGAGAGAGAGAGAGAGAGAGAGAGAGAGAGAGAGAGAGAGAGATTACACCAGATACTCTTGCCACTGCAAACTCCAGATGCATGTGCCACTTTGTGAATCTGACTAATCTGACTTTATTTGGGTCCTGGGAAATTGAATGAGAAAGATCAACATACTTCTGAGTCATTTTCTCCACCCTTCAATATTTTATTCAGCTCAAAATATTTTATTTCGCTAAAATTTCCTTGAGGTATAGATTATTTATAAATGTTTTCTTAACTCTGCATTGTTTGAATATTTTTCAGGCTGTGTTTTTCTTATTGATTTCTAATTTGATTTCATTATGATCAGGGAACTTAATATTTCCTTGGCTCATTTGAATTTGTTGAGGTTTGTCTGTGAATCATGATATGATCTGTTTTGATGAAAAAATAATCCTTGTAGAACTGGGAAGACAAATTAGAGGGTAAAGTTTATGCCATACAAGCATAAAGACCTGAATTCAGATATCTGCCACCCACTTAAAGGACAAGCATAGTAATTTATGCCTATAATTTCAGTGTTGGGGAGGCAGAGACAGTATGGTCCCCAAGATTTGCTGGCTCGCTAGTCTAGACAACTTAGTGAGTCCCTGATTTAGTAACAAATCCTATATCAAAATTAATAAAACAACAAGGAAGACAAATTTAGAAAAGAAATGATGCTGCCTTTAACCACAACATACATGCACATACACATGTGACCATATACATATGGACATTATAAACATATTATATGTATGTATTCTCATTACTAGTTATGTATTTGAAAATTTTGTAAGACATGTATTTTATAATTTGCTACCTCTTTCACTTTTAACTTTGTCATATGTAGGAAAAATTTTTAGTATACTTTTTAGAAAGGAAGTTTACAATTTCCTACTTATTTTCAATAGCTGTATATGCATACTAAGTATCACTTTAAAGATGCCTGGCAACTAGCTATAATACAAGTTCTGCTTAGTCTTAGATCATTAACCAGTTATTGAAATAATTAACCTAATGAACCTAAAGTTAAATATTAAATGCAGAATTAAAAATGATTCAAACTTTACCAAACTTAATATGTCATGGATTTATGTTTGATGATAGTTCTGAAATAGATTTTGACAACAGAAATTGTTACTGGTACTCATTTTCATTGTTTTTCCTTCAATGTCCCCAGTAACACCTTTAATTATGATTTAAAAGTAGAAAATTAGAAGGTTAATATGAAATATTTGGTATTTGAAATTGATGTTTTATTCCGCGAGCATCACAGAGGAGTATGTTTAATGTTATTGAACAGTTATGAAAAATGTGTTTTGGTTTAAATATCTTTCTCATGTATCTATCTTTTCCACCAGACATGATTTCAACAAGAAATTGTAATCACAATATGAAATTTCTAATTGCCTAATTCAGTTGTTTAACATCAATGTGAGTAAATATCAACATATTATGCGAATTATACATTATATTTTTCATGGAAATATGTTATTCATATATACATACAATCACTTATCTGTTTTCAGTTTATGTCATAAGTACATCAGTGAATTTAAATCAAATCTTCATGTACTGCTTAGGTTAATGACAGAACTATTGTAGGAAAATCAGCAATGTCATTGGAGAAAGGAATGCCAAGCTGCTTTTGAGTAGACTAAACAGCAACTGATGTCCTCAAGAATTCCATTGTATTTTGACCCTGCCTTTTCAATCTGTTTAGATACTGACGCTTCACCATATGGGGTCAGAATGATGATTTCCCACATAATGCCAAATGACCTAGAAAAGTCTGTAGCATTTCCTTTGTGAACACTTGCTAAAGAATGAGACACAGATGGTGAGGTTTACCATGTATGTTTGGATGTGTTTTGTTATTAAATTACTGAATATCACAAACACACACATATATATATATATATGCCTTTATGAATAAATCCATGATGTTGAGACTCTATCTTATCCTGAGCTATTTCTCAGAGAATAAAAAGTGATGCCACTCTGCCTATTTGGCTTTAACTTGATAGCATATAGTGGTATATAAAGTCTACAAATCTGAAGAAAAATACCCTTTGAAATAATTGATAATCATAGGTATCCTAGGGGAATATTTCCTATGAAAGGATGAGAAAGTGGGTATGGATATAAATATGAGAATGGAAAAAGGAAGATTTTATAGGTCTTAGTACAAACACAAAAGAGATAAATAGATAGATTATATATGGAATAATAATTTCATAAAGCTCTGTGAGAAAAAAACATCTTAAACAAAAGTATATTGCTTAGAGGATGTCAATGGACATGTACAATGTATCAGCAAAAAACAATGCAAGACTTCACAGAACTGTCAGTAAGATCAGTTACACTATGAATAATTGTAATACAAAAATAAGTTCAAATGTTGATTGCAATGTAAAGGGGGAAAGGAGTTACATGTTTTTCATGATAGGAAACAAATTTTGTCAGTTTATATAATGGTTCATATCATTTTGAAAATGACCATATTAGAAACTAAGTAATAAAGGATGTTGGTGTTGACATTAAGGAGCTTCTTTTCTTACGGTCAGAAAAGCCAAGAAAATGTAAATAGCAATTTTAAAAAAAAATGTCCTCTGGTTTGGTTCAATTAAAATAAATGGTTGGGGTGATATGATTCTCTCTAAGTGGAACAAGGAGGCAATAATTGAAACAATCAGAAGGCTTATTATCTTATTTTCATTGAGAGGTAATAGATATTTTTTTCTCACATTTCCCCATCCTCTCCCCTATTCATTTTCCTTTCCTATATTGGTTTGCTGGTGCATGAGTTTTGTTCCTCCTTCCATCATCTGTGTCTTGCTGATACACAATCACCTGACTTTGATCTTTTCTCATAAACAGGCAAGCGCTACAACAAATGTTCTCAATAAAATCCCAACCTTGAAAAGGTATCCTTCAGTAAAAGGCGACCTGTGTTCTTAATTTTCAAGAATCCTGAAATCTTTGCAGAATATAAGATTTGAAAAAAAAAGGGTGAGTTGTCCTGAGAGATGTCTCCTAGTTCAGAAATACTGCCAAATCCCTAGCAATGAGTAAACTCCCCTTTTATGTTTGGTTTCTGAACTTGGTAATGTCTTGTTCTACATGATTTTGCATCTAGTGAGCCTGCAAAAATGCATGCGTTCCAGTTAAATACACACTAAATCTCATTCTGCTGTCTGACAGGTGATTGGGTTAATTTGTTTCTCTTATTGGGTTAAAGTCTCATTCACTGATGAAAATATACTCTGTGTTTTTCTCATTATGCATGAAATCCCCCCAAAGTTTTCAACTAATATCACAGTAAATTTTGATTAGACCATTTTATCATAAACAAAATAATATCTTAAAATTATATGTGATGGTTGTGATTAATGCAAATACCACAGAAGACTCAAAACAGTGTTCTCTTCATTTGTGAAATGAATGAAATCCCAAGAGCATAGACATTTCAATGTCATCAAACCCCAGAAACCATTGTCTGTTCCCTTTTCTGGAGTTAAATAGACCAGCCTTGTTGTAAACTTGCTTGATGCTTTCTACTTCTCTTAGAGTGCTCTTTTCTTGATGCTTTCTTGGATGAAAGAAAGCTCTTTATGTGAACAGCTAAAACTTCTTTAAGCTTTAAGCTGCTTCAAGGAGCAAACTGCTTGCCAGAACACTGCTTGGAGAATGAAATGCAGAAAATATTATGAAGATGAGAAACTTGCCCAAGCGGAAATTGTTATTTGTGGAATGGACGAGTTTGAAGAACAGGTAGAAGACAAAAAGTTTCTGAAGGGTTAACCTATTCAAGTTTTCAACTGCATTATCTGCCTTAAAAAAATTTAAAACTTGGTGAAAGTAAGGAAAAATAACAGAATACTCAGATCATACTTTTAATATATGTATTATTCTTACAAATTTTTATAACAGCTTACTAAGATTTTAAGCTTACTTAAAAGTATGTATTTTCAGGGCTTAGTTTTATATAAATAATTCATGCTTAAAATTTTAAATTTACATGTTCAGGATATAGCTGTATGCTTGTCAAAATGTACTAACATTCTGGTTATGGAACAAAACATCTATATGCAAATTCTTAACGCATGGCTTAATGTTACAGGATTTAAAGAAATTACATTTTTAACACATCAGCCAAAGGTACATTCTTTACTCCCCACAAAGTATACCCTCCAAAACTATTTTCACTGTGTAAATAGAGTACCCATTTTACACTTTGGTAAATGACCTAGAGGTGTCCTAGTTGCAGTCTTCTTGTCCATTATGCATCCTAAGTAAAATGAATCCTAACAGAGACCTTTCTAGTGTGCACACGAGGATAATAGAGATTTTGGGAAGAATCAGCTTTGACTGTAGACTCCTGTACAAATTTGAGCCAATAGGAAAATCTTTATCCAAGCAATGAGATTAAAAATTACCAATATCCCTTTATGTGTGTACAAGGATCTTGACTTACATAATTGTAACTCAATACTCTTATTTGCAGAGCCTTTCTAGATCACTCTGATTATGTGTCTGACTCAAGAGGTGCTAAATACATAATTTTATCGTATAAATTGATTCATACCTAAAGTATTTTAAGGATGGTTCTTAATTATGTATTTATCAATCAGGTACAGAAAATCATATTTGAGGAACACATGAATTTTTAAAATTAATTGTAAACTATGAAGGTTTTGAATAAGTCATTCAACAGTAAAATATCTGACACAACTAATTTTCTTACCTTTTGTGACCCACAATAAACTAGTAAAATTTTGGAGCTTATTGAAGTCACATATACACATAAGCATCTTCCAGATTGCAGTGCTAAGAGAATGAATGTTTGTAAAATGCAATGGATTCTAAGATGAAAGACTGTATGGGAACACAAATTATTAAGCATTCAAATAAATATGCTTATCATGAAAGGATTTAGACTAATGAGTTAGATGCAGTGTATTCCTTGAGGTCTTTCTCAGCTTTACTTATTATTAAAGGAAGTAACAAATATTATTGCCAAAGTCGGGTATTTAGAATGCTAACTCACAAAGGTGCAGTTAAAATTAACACACACACACACACACAAACACACACACCTCAAAGCAAATGCTGCATTTTTTACCAAGAAATAATAGTATGTCTTAATGTCATGTCCCTCATGGTGGCTAACATTGTTTACATTATGACTTGTTGCATAAGGCAGGAATTTGGACTCAGTACTCCTTAGGAAGTTTTAATTTTAACATCTATGAGTTAGAGAAACTATAGATTCTGAATAGTATTTTGAAGAATAGGTAATTATATGACAAAATGGCTCCAGTGTTTTCTACAAATACATAGGAATGAAAACCAAAGGAATGTATTGGAGTCGTGGTTATCCTTAGGCTCTAGCTTTTAAAATCTGAATGCAATGGGACAAAATCCCACTAGCAGTTTGATTTCAGAGCAGTTTTTCTTCTTAATATCTTATTTCCTCTTCTGAAAAAGGAGACAAAAATAAATATATCAGAATTGTTTGAAGATTTATAGTTTTTTTAACACGTAGCATAACACTTGGCACACAGTAAATAGGGAACAATTGAGTGGACCTGTGTTTATTAGTGGCAAGACAATTCTTACTTTGTATTCCTGATGCACCTTATCCAGTTACTGCCATGACTACTACTCTGACTAGTCCAATATTCTCATTTCTACTACATTCCTGCTAATATTATTATACAATAACACCTAAATATAAAGGTTATTTCAAAGAATCCAACATAGTTTAATGAAATCCATAGGTTTCAAGCTTAAGTTGATTTGAAATTGTGATCTCTGTGTAGTAAGTTACAATGTGACATGTTTTCCCTTGCAGAGGAATGATTGTTTTCCTTTCATCTCTGAAACAACTTGAGCTTTCTACCTCTGCAATACTGTTAGCACAGGCTATACAATGATACAGAAGACAGGTAGCAAGCAAAGCAGAAATAGGACAAGGCACAATTTGACAACAATAACAACACATATTCAAGCATGTCTGTCTACTTTGGGGGATATAAAAGGCACAAACACTGTGTTCAGCTTTGTGAGAATACCACATTTGTAACCAAAAAATTCAGGATGCTATCAGTCAAATAAACTTCTTTCATCAAGTTTCTAAGCAACATGCTACAAACCTAAAGACACAATTTACTTTTGTGAAGTGAGTGAATGTTTTATTCTCTCATTTTGACAATGACATAAGAATTTCCCCAGTGAATAAGCCCTCCTATTAAAACTTGCTGTATTAACAGATGTATGCCAGAAGAAGGAAACAGTGTAAGCTTTTTGTCAGGAAAGAAACTGAATAAACCTTGACATAGATGGACCTCAAAGAGAAAACTTCTGCTTATGCACAATTCCTTTGCCTTTGAATTCAATGATCCTTTAGGATTGCATTTGAGCTGGCAGATGGAGAGCAGATTCTGGGGAATCATTTTCAGAAGCTTAAGTGAATAATAGTTAATATTTGCAAAAGTCCAACTTCTTGTTTTTGATTTATAATTTCTACAATGAAATAGTCATGACAACACCATTCATACATAAAATTATTATTGGGATTATTGGGTTAATAATTTAATTTGAAAGTTTGGTTTAAATGTATAATGCTTGGAAAAGTGCTGATTTTTTTTAATCAAGCAGGAAGAATTCCATTTTTTTCTATACAATAAGCCAACAATATGAACCAGATTTTCAAAGGAAGGTGTAATGTGCATGCTTACCAAATTCTGTGTACATGTGTTATACCACCAGAAGAATAAAATTGTATATGCAAAATTGATAATTGCATACAAAATTGCTCATTTGTGTGTGAAATTACCCATTTTAGACATATAAATGCTTATTTGAAAATCTGGCCCTAGAACTCTAGCTACAGAAGAAAAATCAGCTTGCACACATGGTTTCTGAAACAGAAATTATGGCCTGCCTTGACTATTTAACTGCTGTCAAGCATTTTAACTGTTTTCTTTTTACAGTGTTTCAGAATGTATTTTCAGACTGCATAACAAGACAGTAGCATGAATGATATTATTTTAAGATCAGCATAGAAACTTTTTTATCCAGCCTCCACCAAAGATGCTGATATAGCTTCTAATATACCAACCAGTGATGAGGGCTGTGCAATCACTGCTGGGTATAAGAGGCTATCATTAATAAATAGGGAAAAGGGAATCAAATTTGATCTAAACCTGAAACATTACATTTATTTTTTACCATACTTGCCATACTATAATGTACAGTAGCAAGTAGTTCATTATTGGTCTATTTAAATATTAGCTGATTTTTATTTTTATTGTTAATCGAGTCCTGGTATTTGTATGTGGGACCCTGCTGAGAGGCATGGAGAACATAGGGTCAAAGGAAATTTGATGCTGGCCTGAAACACTGATAATGTCATCCTCATTTTGAGACCAGCGGGTGTTTGGCCTTGTCTCCTTTCTTTTTTTTTCTAATATCAATAGCCTCTTGTAGGCCTCAACAAACCTTGAGAAGCCCAGGCACTTTAAGGCCTGAGTTTACTGGAGCTCATATACCTCAGCTAACTAGTCCAGTCAACAAAAAAAAGTTTAAAGGTCACAGCTCCTCTGCAGCCACTGCCATGTGTCACATGCCTAAAAACACATAATTCCTTCCACTTGGAGTTGAGAGAGTTCCCACAATTTATGTACTCAAACCCTGCCAATCCCTTCATGAAACATCCACAGTCAACCCTGCCCCTACCAATCCCATTGCCACTTATGCCCCTGCCTCTGGTTTTTCTTCTATATAAACAACTTTTCCTGCACAATAAATGAGCTGTTCACTGAAACTGCCTCCCAAGGATTCTTCCTCTTATTGGATCACTACTATCCCAGGACTCTATCCACAAGACTCCGTAGATAAACAGGGAGTTGATGTGCACTGCAACTCCCCAAGTAATCCATGGAACCACATTTGTTATCTGTATTTCTTCATTCTCAAACACCACTTAAATACCTAAATAGCTTCTGTGGTATAAAGAAGCCTATGAGAAGAAATTTAATGCATAAACTTTATCTTTCTCACACAAAATTCACAAACATTAAAAGAAAAATAGCCTGTATCACCATAGATATGTATCACATTTTAAGGCTTATACATAAAAGTATTTAGTTTGTGTTGTATTAAAGCAAGCTTGTATACAGGAAACAAGAGAGGGAGAAAGTTCAATTTAATATAATATACTGTAGTAAGCATATTACCCATATTAGGAAAATACTGATTCTTCTTTTGTATTTGAAAATCCATTCAACATTTTTACAGTGAACTTCTAAATATTTCAACATTTAAATATTTCAACTTCTAAATATTCATTCTGCTCAACAGCACCTGCACAGGCTAGACAAAGTTTTCATAATGTCATTTTCATTGATGGCAAAATGAACACAGAATGATTCCCACTTGAGTATGAGAACACAGATTGTTACTAGTGGGGCTATGATTCCAAACCAGATTTATAAATGCACAACCAGCTTGTGTCTCCTCTATAAGCTATCAACAACTTATAAGAGTATTTTTGAAAAGAATTTTGCACACTAGCAGATTCTTATCTTCTGTTAGATATACTGTAAGTACCTCCTTAAAATTACTAACCAAATTTGTAGAAGTAACTTGAAATGAATGAAAATGAAAAATTTTAAATAAGTATTAATTTTAATAGATATAATTGCCTATACTTACTAAAGATTTTCTTATATTTAGAGATCATTGCATAATATTTTCAGGTTCTTTTACTCTCAGACAATGATATTTTTTGCAGACATCAGATTTCCAACTTCTCTACAAAAAAAGCTCCTGTTTATGAGAAATCACCAGCTCAGTCTATGATTTTGCACTGTCAGGAGAGAAAAGATGTGCTTCCTTCCTAGTTATTTTAACTATATTTGAAGTGTATTTAAAGATAGGATATGAAAACTTATTCTTGAGGAAACAGAAAGTCTAACAAATTATACATACAGCATATATCATAAGTAGCATTTACATCTTTACTTAGCAATCATTTTTATCCTCAAAGCACAATTTGTAGTAGAAAATAAAAAATGTGAACAAAATAAAGCACATAAGAACTTTAAAATATCCTCCAGTTGTGTTTGACCCAAAATCTTTTAATGACCATGGCACATAGATGATGAGTTTTGGTTGTAAAATATAAGTTTTTTTATAAAGTTGTGCCATTTTGATCCTTCAATTAAACTTATAGGTAATTAGCATTTAGGTAACAGAGAAACAAATTTTTAGCATATCAATTACAATTAAGAAGAGTAAATTGACTATGTCTATTTTTTAAATAACCAGCAGGATTACTTTTTGAAATTTGCATACACATTTTCCCAGATTCTTTATTTTTTTCCAAGGTAGGGTCTCACTCTAGTCCAGGCTGACCTGGAATTCACTGTGTAGTCTCAGGGTGGCCTTGAACTCATGGTGATCCTCCTGCCTCTGCCTCCCGAGTGCTGGGATTAAAGGCGTGCACCACTACGCCTGGCTTCTTTCTCAGATTCTTTATGCAAACATTTATGTAATCCCAGTGAGTGTTAGGATAATTTGTGACAGCATGTAATAATTTATTAATGCCACTTTTGAAAATTCTCTGATCTCTAGAGAACATCTTTCTAAAGGAACAAACATTTATGAAATAATTATTATTTAAATAGTCTCATATTCACCTTAGTATTATCAGCCTCCACATCTTATTTTTGGAACAAAGGAATGCACAAGAACTAAATACTTTTAAACAGGGAATAAAGCGTACACATAGATTATTATACTATCTGAAGTTTGTTGTAGATATTACCTGAGACTGATTTTAAAAGTCAAATTGTAAATATAAGTAATATTAATTATATGTAGTATAATTATGTTACTTTGTAACATATCCCTGAAGTAATTGCAATCTAATTGTTTTAGTTACTATATTGCTGCTATAATAAACACTTGACCACAAGCAGCTGGAGGGAGGAAAGAGTTGATTTTAGGCTTGCAGTTTCCAGAGGAGGCTTCATCATGGCAGTAGTAGCTGCCTTATACACCCACAGCACAGAGGAAAACAGCAAGCACAAGCAAGCATGGGCTGACTTTTACCACACAAGGCTGGACTCAAGATTTGCTGCCAGTGACACACTTCCTTCAAAAGGATTCTACCTGCTGGGGACTAGGAAGCTTAATCTAAAAATACCTTAGGCTATGGGGACAATTTATATTCAAATCCACCACACCAATTGTATCCCTTTTACATAAACATACACATTCACCAATGGAAAAGTAGTTGAAAACAATAACAACCATTCCTCAAGAAAGTAATCTATGTGACCTTGCTGATATATTATATATAGTTTTTAATTTGGAGAGATAAAATAAGAAATTCAGCACATCAACCATGAGTCATAATGTAATAGTCATTGACCAAAAATATTAAATAATATCAAGTGTTTGCACTATAATTAAAAGCAGGACTTGGGCTCAAGAGATGGCTCAGCTATTAAAGGTACTTGTTTGAGAAGCCTGGTAGCCTGTGTTCAACTCCCTAGTACCTAGGTAAACCCAGATGCACAAAGTGGTGCATGCATATGAGGTTCATTTGCAGTAGTAGGAGGCCCTGAATTGTGCCTTTTCTCTCTCACTTTCTTTCCCAAATAAATACATTAATATTAAAAAAATAAAAACAGGACTTGTTTAGTTCAATCACTGAGGACATAATACTGATACAGGCAGTATCTGATTCTCATTTATTTCCATAAGTACAGCAAACAATTTTTGCCTGAGCAAATGTGAATATGGAGTGAAAGGGAAAATGGTCTGCACAATCCATTCTTACAACTGAATAGTTCATCTCCAAGAAAGCATATTTTCAATTATAAAAATATTTCTTTATATACACAACATTCTGTTATTGTTTGAATAAACAGAAAGAAAGGAGGCTTACAGACTAATATTACAAAATGGAAAAAAAACCAAGAATTTTGAAGGCTTAGGAAATTTTTAGTGTTTTTCTAAATTATAATTGGAATTGCTTTGTAAATCTGAGATGACAGAAGACATACAGAAGATTGATGGAGTGAAAGAAAAGGCTGTAATTTAGCTCTTGTCATCATTCATATGCAATTTTCATTGTGAATATAAGAGATTTGATTTCTTGTAATGTTGTTTACAGTGAGAAAGTACAGGCATTTTTCTATATAGGGGGTGGGGAAGGGGACCTATTCATAAAAGGGTGTAGCTAAAATGAAAGATTACAGGGGAGATTTGGAGGTTCCTTTGTGATTCCATCTGGCCATGTTTATAGAATTATATGTTCCACTTGCATCAAATTTCCATGTGTACAAAGGTCTTAAAAGTTTACATAGCTGGAAAATACTTTATTTGCTTAACTTTAATAAGCATTCCATTTTGCTGACTTTTGACTCTATAACAGAGTTGGAAAAAAACAAACACACAAGTAATCACAATAGGAATGAGATTAACAGCTCAATTGTAAGCATTCATTTCAAAATTTGTAGTGAGCCGATCCTGTGAGGTAAGGGGGCGGGGCGGGGCGCCGCCAGGTTCCCAGGCCACGCCTACCTACTGGACACAGCAAGGGCTTTTTCCTTTGTTTGAGTGCCTGCTGATCCCAGGCCACGCCTACCTACTGGACACAGCAAGGGCTTTTTCTTTGTTTGAGTGCCTGCTGAGAAGATGGTGCTGGCCTCTGTTCTCTACTTCCACGTGTTGTGCATTCCAGAGAATTTATTATCTCCTTGTATGGAAATGGCTTAATGCCTGGCATGCCTCCGTGTTGTGAATGTATACGTATGTAATGCGGATAGGTGGTAGTTTGACTTAAAATTCCTGTACAGCCTGACCACGGGAGAGAGAGAAGAAAGAAGAATGAAGTAGCTACTAGTAAGATTGTAACTTGCAAGGTTTCTCGAATAAATTGCTGTGGAGAAGAACCTCGTGGTAGCGTCCTTCTTGCTGGTCGAGCTTGGACGAGGCAGCTGGTTGGCCCAGACGGGGATAAAGAGGGATCAGAACTCCGCAGTGTTCGAGGCAGCGCTGGTAAGTCCCCGGGGAAAAATTCAGGGGATCCGCGAGAAAATCTGGAAAGAAAAGGTCCGCGGTAAAAGTGGGGGAGGTTTTCGCTACTGTTTTGTAAGCAAACTAGGGGCGAGAACAGTTTCGTTTCGCGGCTGCAGAGTGAATCGAAAATAAAAGAATATAAAAAAAATTTTTTTTTTCTCTTTGAGATGGGCAATAACCATTCCCACCCAATTTTCCTGGCTCTTAATGAGCTGCTCTTATCCAAAGATCTGAAAATAAGGAAACAAAACTTAAAGGCCTTTTTTAATGAATGTGATGTGATAGCTCCATGGTTTGCAGTTTCTGGTAGCCTAACGATTACTGCTTGGGACAGATTAGGAAAGGACCTATACTTCGCTTTGGAGCAAGGCACCCTAAAAAAGGGTGTAAAACCCATTTGGAAGCTGGACAGAAGCTGCCTGGACGACCAGAGATGTTTTCAAGCTGTCTCCAATGGTCAAGCCGCTTTGGAAATGTGGCAGGAAGAGAGATCTATGAGCTCACAAGAAATTAAGACAAAGGAAAAGGCAGAGAAAAAGGGACTTTACCCAAAGTTACCAATAATGGAGTCTGAGAATGTTTCTAGTTCAGAGGAGGAAATGCAGTCACTCGCAGATTTTTTAAACCAGACTGGGATTAGAAAAAAGGAGAGAAAGAAGACTAAGGAAACAGAATGCTGTGAATGTGGGCATCTAGATAGGGATAGATACTCCAAGTTGCAGCCCCTTCACCTCCGTCATATCATGAAAAAATCTCCCAACCAGTGAGCAATACTTTCAACCCTGAAGTGTGGAAGGCAGTCTCTAAAGAATGGGTGGTAGCATGCCCTGTGTTCGTAGATGCCAATAACCAGAGAGAACACCGACTTTTAGACTTTAAGGTAGTGAAGTCCTTGGCTGAGGCAGTTCGCACCTATGGAATTAATGCTTCTTTCACTATAGCTCTGGTTGAATCTCTGCATCGTTTTGCTATGACTCGCAATGATTGGGGTAACTTAGTTAAAGCCTGTCTAAGCCCAGGACAGTTTTTAGATTGGAAAGCCTTTTTAATAGAGCTGGCTAGAGAGCAAGCAGCAAGGAATGAACGTAATGGGCAGCCTGCATGGGATGTTGATATGCTGTTAGGACAGGGTTGCTTTGCTAATCAACAGACAGATTACCCTGTGGAGGTCTATGAACAAATAAATAAAATAGCTACGATGGCGTGGAAATCATTACCAAACCAGGGAGAAGTAAGAGGGAATTTGACAAAAATCTTGCAAGGTCCTCTAGAGCCATTCGCAGATTTTGTGGCTAAAATGGTAGAAGCTGCAGGGAGAATTTTTGGAGATCCAGATACAGCTATGCCCTTGATTAAACAGTTGGTGTTTGAACAGTGTACGAAAGAGTGTAGAAATGCCATTACCCCTCACAAAGACAGAGGACTAGAAGTGTGGATGAAAGTCTGTAGGGAGCTAGGGGGCCCTTTAACTAATGCAGGACTTGCAGCAGCTGTGATGCAAATAACGCAGGGAAAGAGAGGAACAGCTAATGCTTGCTTTAAATGTGGCAAGATAGGACATTTGAAAAAACATTGTCCTGAAAGAGGAAGATCTGGTAATCCGCCCCCTGCTGGTGTGTCTCAGCAGCCTGGTTTGTGCCCAAAATGTAAAAAAGGCAGACACTGGGCGAATGAATGTAGATCAGTAAAAGACATAAACGGACAATGGATTAATCAAGGAGATGGCAAGTCAGGGCCAAAAAACGGGAAGTGGTGCCCTCGTCCTCAGGGCCCAAAAATATTTGGGGCAATGGAAAATCGGGAAGTAACATGGGGACTTTCACAACTGAAACCAAACTTGCAGAACCCCAAGAGCCACGTAGGGTTACAGCAGGATCAGCAGGATTGGACCTCTGTGCCACCTCCAGACTCGTATTGACCCCCCAAATGGGAGTTCAATTAATTGACTCTGACTTTCAGGGTCCTCTTCCAAAAGGTGCTGTAGGTCTTTTGTTAGGTAGATCTTCTACATGTTTAAGAGGCCTCAGAGTGCATCCAGGTGTTATAGATCCTGATTTCACAGGTACTATAAGAATTATGGTAGAATCTCCAAAAGGAATTACAGCCATCTCCCCAGGAGATCGTATTG